>PVIJ01016200.1:0-33575 GCA_004024925.1 Scalopus aquaticus
GGCACTGTTCACAATAGCAAAGGTATGGAAGCAACCCAGATGTCCAAAAATAGATGATTGGATCAAGAAGATGTGGTATATATACACAATGGAATACTATTCAGCATGGAAAGAAGATAAACACATGCAATTTGCAGCGACATGGATGGAATTAGAGGGGATCATACTCAGTGAAATAAGCCAGAAAGAAAGAGAAAAAAATCAAATGGTTTCACTTATAACAGGACTATAGGAGGCCGGGTGGGAGAGAGACAATTGGGGGGGGGGGAGGAAGGAGGGAGGGAAGGAAAAGGGCACAAAATGGAATAGAAAAGAACACAAGGGACCATGGAGATAGATCACGGGTGAATTGATGGTGGGCTACCCAAGGGGAATACAAAATGTAAAAGACACAAATAACAATAAAAATATATATTTTAAAAAAATTATAGCAAATATTTTTAGATAAAGATAACTGGTGAAAAATAAATGTTCCAAAGGAATTTAATTAGATTATCTAATAAACACTTGGTCTCACTATCACCAATGCTCATATTCCAGTTAATAAAGATCAATTATTATGTTTTGTACAATAACAAAACAAAGCTCTCAGGAGTTCCGAAGGTTCTAGACTATTTTTTGACCATTAGAAAATGCTCCTGAGTGCTTTCTTCTCCCTACTCCCTTCCTTCTTCCTTTAATCCTTTTCACATTTCTCCATCTGCTTTTAACAGTATATCTTCATTCAATTGGCTGTAGGTTGAGTTGAAAATAATATAATTGTGTCAGAAATAAGAACTAATTATTCCCTTAGCTATAGTAGATTCGACATGAGTAGGGTTAAAGACAATGAAAATTAACAATGTGAGGCTTAAATCTTCCTGCTCAAGATAATATATTTCCTTTCCCCCATTTTCTTAGAGATTTTTTTACTATACAAAACATAAATTTGTAAGAACTTTCTACTATGTTTGAAATGTATATATACATCTTTTTGAAACTGAATGGATCTTGTATCCTTTCCTTTTGTCCTTCCAGTTTCTTTTATTTTCCAAGACTAAAGTACCAAAGGAAAATTTCAAAGAATATACTATATTCCTACATTCTGTGTTTTTTCAGTTCTCACTTCTTAATTCAGACAATTAAAAATTCACTACCACATGAGAAGAATACAAGCATGCATACTATAATGAATCAAATGAAAGATGAAAATTCTTAAATATATCATTAATATCAAAATATATCTCAGCAAAGTGAAAAAAAATGGCCTAACTGTATGCACTAACATAGACCAAGAAATGGTTTTCTCAGACACCTGGAAGATATCTCTTTGAAATAAAAAACTCAAGGCATAGAGTCCCATTTCAAGGTTTCTATGGTAGGGCAACTGCCAAACTTTCTGGGTACTTCTTAAAAGCTGCAGAATTATCTCCTATCAGAAACATACTAGAAATTTGTTTCTCCTTTTGATTAAATCAATTAGTTAAGGCAAAGTTACCAGGTATATTAGTATTTACTGTGAGTGACAAATAGTGTTACCAAGTTCCCTTCTCTTGAAGACTAGCTAACTGCTGTTTATTGTTAAAACACCCATGTATTGGTAATATCTATTTGACTATATAAAAGGGTGTTTGTTTGCAAACTCTCAGTGGATTGTCTGTGATGAGCATCATATTCTAGTTTTAGGTTTATTAAATGATGATAAAAGTATTTTCCTTTTCTCCAATCTTTGTAGGAAGGATTTATGGGTTGGGAATAGATTGTTAAAATTACAACTAAACAGTATAGTGCATGTGCCTCAGCTGGCCCTGCAATTTGTGCCCTTTGTTATAATGCTAAGTAGTTCATTTTTTTTCCCCTTCAAATACTAATGATTCACATTATGTTTAAATTATTTTAAGTTTGGAGAAAAGTGAAAACTGGATAAATGAGAAGCTGCAATGCCATAAGGATGTGAGTATACATAATTAATTCACCATTCCATAGAAGATACTCTAGTTGGTTGAAATTTTAGAGAAATGAAGCTTAACATTGCAAGCTGAAAAATTTATATCCATGATTTCTTATTCTAGAGAGTTCTTTAAATTTATATGTGTGGCAGGTTGCAAAATGTGAACATTTATCTGCCCTTCTATAATAGTTGAATATTGAATATCACTTTAACACATAGCCCATTCATTCCACATAGTTATTAGTATTACTGACATACTTGAGTGTTGTCCTTAGTGACTTTGACATCTGTTCTATAAAAAAGGTCATATTTAATTTTTAAACCTAAAACAGCTTATATTAGTTGACTGTGTATTTTCAGTAGCTTATGGGTACTCAGTGACTGTTTAATAATTAAACAGTGTGTGTGTGTGTGTGTGTGTGTGTGTGTGTGTACGTGTGCAAGAGAGAGAGAATGTCTATGCTCTTGATGGTATAATACAGTAGCCTGAATAATTCCCTACCTACTAGGCCCATCTAATGTGACTTTGGCTGCTAAAGGTTCATAGCTCTTGTTTCTTTGGAGAATTTCCCTTTGCATACAGGAAGATGCTTCACCTAGATTACTAGTCCTCATTCCCAAAGTCAATACCTGGTACAAGTAGGTTTAAATGGTCAACCCCTTTGCCTCAAGGTGAGACAAAACATATGGTAAAATTCATGCTACTGAGTCTCCTCCTGTTCCCATAGGAACAGGTTATACCTAAGCTCCAGCAGATAACACCTTCTTACTTCGAAATTTATTCTGCCCTCTCTGACTTCCCTCACTCTCTTATTTTAAGAACACACCATCAATAAAGATGTCTAAAAGTGGAATTGCTCATTTTGCTTTAGGCAATCCCCATGTGAATTTTCTACTTATCTGTATAAAAATATGCCTTGAGTTTACCAAATTGTGATTAATTATATTAATATATTCTGTACATTTTCTCCACTTAGTATTTCCATCACCTATCAGCAATATAAACATATAATTCTGAGTGCCAAAATTTTGGTAATTCCTCCCTTATACTTTGGCCTGCTGTATATTTTCCTGCTGTTCCTTTTTATATTATTTATTGAACAATACTTATGTATGTACATGAGTCACCTGCTTAGTGGTATTTGTACCCTAAGTTGGGAACTAAATTTTTACAACATATAAAATGGTTAATAATGAGCTTGCAGATATCAAACTTTCATATAACTTGCAGAACAAACCAAAATATGCTGAAGCAACAGTATTTTTACAGATGTCAATAGAAAAAAGCTGACCTAAAAAGATGGCCAAAATCAAAATTACTATTACTTATTATCTGAAATCAGTATTATTTGAATGCTTTTTAATCAATCTGAAGTCAATATTCTTTGAAAAATTTTAACCAATTAATTTCATTTTTAATCAATTTAAATTAGCTATTTAATAAAGACATATTTGAAAATACATTTTATCTCAATTTTCTGCAAACAATTATTTTACAGCCTGTGAAATCCTCTTTTATCAGACGCAGGATCTAACATTCTGATACATTTAAAATATTTTTCTTATAAAATAATACATTAGAATAAATTCTATTATTTCTTCAGTTCACATAGAGTTAAAGTGAGGCCTTAGGAGGCCTTAAATTATTTATTACATACTTTGAATTAACCCTAAATGGCAATAGCTAGGATTTTAGGAGATGACTCCTTATCTTAAAAATGTCTTACTCTGCTGCAAATTAAGTTGTACAAGGATTATTCCCAGTGGAAGGGTGCTTGGAGGAGAGACCTAGAAAAGAGATGGATGGTTTTCCAATAACAGTAGTGGCAGTATATATCTTCTGCCTCAGTATAAATGACAGTAGATATTTATTGTGACTGCTATATCTAGAAAATCATTTGACCCCCTTTGTTTTTAGCGACAAATATATTTCTCAAGAGTATTACTTTTAGAAGATCATGACTGTTTTTATTAAAGAAAATTAATCCATTGGGAAAGTGCACTTTACTCAGACTGGCATCTTTAGAGCTACCAAAATCATTTAAACTGCAACCTATTTTCTCATCATCTATGTTGACACATCCTCATCAGAACACACAACAATAATACATACCTCTCTAGGTTAATATTGTGTTTCTTAGGAAGAATAGCTAGCTGACATACACACAATTATTACATTTATCATAGATCTCTAGGGTGAGTAAGTGATTTATGTTACATGTTCTATATTTTTTCAAATATTAAATAAGATCATAAAAATCATGGGAACAATCATTAAATAATAATAGCAGCTACTAATTACGAATGCTTATAGTGGGCCTTGTACTCAGTCAATCTTCACAACTATTTATGAAACAGTCACTATTGTCATCATTTTCATTTTTCAGCTGCAGAATCTGAAGCACAGAAAGGCTAAGTCACTTATCAGTTATTACCAGGTCCCTACTGGAATTTATGCACCCCATTAACACAGTTTGTGTTCTTAAGCATTATGATGTACTGACTCTTATAAGACATGCTAGATAACAAGGAAAATAAATGTCTGATTTGGGCTAAGCACATACAGAGCATGCAGTTCCTAGGTTCTTGCTTGGTATCATCTAAACTGTCCACCATGAAGTTCTCAGCTACTGTACTTCCAGTTTAATGACTACTACTGAATGAAATATACCTACTTCATGACTTATTAGAAATTATTAGA
Organism: Scalopus aquaticus; assembly: GCA_004024925.1. Classification (NCBI taxonomy): domain Eukaryota; kingdom Metazoa; phylum Chordata; class Mammalia; order Eulipotyphla; family Talpidae; genus Scalopus; species Scalopus aquaticus. The sequence continues at coordinate 4,632 of PVIJ01016200.1, forward strand.
TTCTCCATTTTCTTTGCAAATCTGCAAACAATTCAATTCACTTTGCTTTAACCCCCACTTCCTGTCATCTCTGATGTTAGCATCAATTTATGCTTAATCTCAATCCATTACTCTGATTGCTCCTCTCTGTCTCTCAAATTTTCTACTTACCCATGGAAGGCTCTTTCATTTTAAATAAATGACTCAACATCTGGAACTCTTTGTGAGAACACACAGGCCAATGTTTTAGCTGTCTGAACCAGGCCTCTTCCAAACACTTGTATTCTCCTTTCTCTCATTTGGAGGTAGAGTAAGTCCTCACTTAATGTCCTAGATATGTTCTTGAAAATGTGACTTCACAGGAAATATTAAAGTCAACTTGACCATAGGCTATTTGATATAAACAAAAGTTTAGCTCTTACTGCGAATTTATGGTCACAGAAATATTACCAATTTTCTAAATAAAAAATGCAAATATTTTAACATGAAATAATTATTTGTGTGCATTTATGTAGTCATTTTCCAAATGGCTTATTCCAGTTTGGGTCTGGTAGCTAGAGCCTACTTTGGGAACTTGGGGTGAAAGAAGGATTCAGCCCTAGACAAGACACAATAAAAAAAAAAAAATACACCACTGCTTCCTAAACACCTTGCCTCAGTGTCTTCAGAATGGCATTCACCTCATTCAGAGATAATTGTCTTTCACCCCTTACACCTATCACTTCTAAGTGTTTCTACCTTGCAGTACTATATGAGCAGAGACTCTAATTGTAGCCATGCTAATCCACACTCTCTGAGTTTAAATTTAGTAGGCACTCAGTAAAATCACATTGGATAATAAATTAATTAAAAGACAAGAGAAATAGAAAATGAGTTCATTGAAAATGGACATGGATCTTTCAAGATTCATTTTTAATATAATAATCTTGGCAATGATCTACTTTGCTACCGCACTAAAATTCATTAAAAGTATATTACTTTATGCAAAAAATGAAATTAATGTTTCAGTTTCTTGAACACCTTTGTAAATATACATGCATCAATCACCAAAGTGTATAAATTATAGAATTATTTTATTGCACTATAATTATTAATGTAAAGCACATAATTGTATACAAAGTTATAAAAATAAGATGGTAATAAATTCTATTAACTTAACAAAATTGTTTTAATGCTTTTGGCAATAAAAATTCATTTTCCATTGGTATATAGTACAGATTTATGCTATGTTTATGCTGTGTGAACACATTCTCAAATTAAAATATAATTTATGATTGAAAGTTTAAAGGAAACATACATCACAAAATTATATCATTATATTAAGTCCCATTTTGAATTGCTTGTCATCTAGCTGGGAATTTGTAATGAAATGAGAAATCATCATGTCACTTCATTAGCAAACAATGAAGTACATAGAGAACATTATATTCATTTCATAATATTTCTATTATATGCATAGCATCTTCATTTTTAAGCTAATTCCTTGTTCTTAAAAATTAATCTCAAAATGAATGTCCTGAAGTATTTATGGGCATAAAATATTTTGTAAAGTAAGTTAGAAGTTTTTAAGTATTCTCAACTCTTTAATCCTGTAGTAGCAAACACATAACCTAATCTTAGGCAATAAACTGTTGTGTTAAGAATTGAAACCCTCATTCTTGACATTTGGATATATAATAATATGTTATTATAATCTTGTCTTAGTTATATAAATAAATCTAATAACTAAGCTTCTGTCCCTAAGTGTTGCTGTGCATAGTAACATAATTGGTAATCTTATATTGTAGATTTGACTTAATATAACCTTACAGAATTCAAAATAAATATTGAAAAAATATAGTATAATTTAATGATTCTTAATGGGTTCTGAACATTTATATCACTACTATTTTAAAGGTCCCTAGGTTGATTCTTACGTGTAACAAGATCCTGTATAGTAGAAACACTTTGATTTGGAAATAGAGCACAAATGTGTTCTTATCCAAGTTTCATCACTTATTTACCAAATACTGAATCTCGTTGGACCTCAGTGATTTCATCTATAAAGTTAAAATAATGCTACCTACTTCACTAGAGAAAATTGTAAGAATTAAATGAAAATAATAGAGAAAATTGTCACATGTTCACCAAAACAATTTATTACTATTTGTTCTATGTTTCAAACAGCAAAGCACTAACACTAACAAGGTATTACATATAAAAGAACAGGATATCTTCCTTTCAAAAGTCTCAAAGATGTATTTTCTAATTTCCTCTCCTGTAGAGAACAAAAGTATGGCAAGCTAGTACCAGTTAAGGATCTACATTTCTGAAATATTCTGTCCTTTAAGACACAAAATATTATTTTATGGCCATTTATTTCTAAGTAATGATAATAATCTGTCAAAGAAAAAACATAATTTAATCGATATTGCTGGATGCTGAGATTATAGATCTTGAGTCATATTAATGAATGACTTGCAGTTTTCACAGGACCAGTGCATGTATGAGAGGGAAACAACATTAGTAAGAATATGGGTTTTCATTCAGACTCTTCCTAAAAATAGATTGCATTATTTATTATTTCCTTTCCTAAATTTTATATGCTAGTTACTTGGAAATGTTTATGAAATTTAATATTTATTTTATTATATTTATTAAATATTTATTAAATTTAATAATATTGAGAACTTTACAAGATATTTTCCCGGCTCATTAAAAAAATCCTCAATGGAATGTTTGTTCAACACTATGGGGATATGCCTTGATATAGGATTAAAACATATATTTTCTTAAATTTAATAGCAGAATTATATAGTTACAGCATCTAAGAGATCAATTAGCATAATGAGTAAAATGAGATGCAGAAAATAAAACTAACTTATCTAAGATAACATGGCAAGTAGCAACATTAATATAGAAAAACTAATGTTTAATACCCAGCTGAGTTCTTTTTTACACAAAGGGTGGTATTTAAGAAAATTCAGTTCTTACAGCTTACCAACTGTCACTTAGGAGAGGCATGAAATAATTTGTTTTTTATTAAGTGGGACTGAAGCAAAGGTTATCTTTCTCAGTTTTCTCAACAAAATTTCCGCCATTGGATTCAGTCCACTTTTTCTTTAATTTTTAATATATATCTAAAAGGGCAGATTATTATTATTATTATTATTTTTTAAACTATTATTACTTTTTTAAGATTTATTTAACATTTTCTTTTAAGATTTATTTTTTATTTATACATACAAGCTGGGGTACAGGCCAGAGGCGTGGGGCGGCGAGAGGGTTCACCAGAGACAGAGCGGGGATCAGAAAAGGCAGATCAGAAATACACTGCTGAGGGGAGCAGTGGGCGAGGCAGGAGAAGTCTGCCGCACCATGTGGGACTCTCCCCGGCCGGGCGTCGAACTCGCGTCGCCGCTGCCGACAGCTCCATAGCACAGCGCTTAACCGCTGCGCCACCAGGGAGGCCCCTAAGATTTATTTATACATACAAGCTGGGGTACAGGCCAGAGGCATGGGGCGGCGAGAGGGCTCACCAGAGACAGAGCAGGTAGCAGAACAGGCAGATCAGAAATACACCGCTGAGGGGAGCAGTGGGTGAGGCGGGAGAGGTCTGCTGCACCATGTGGGATTCTCCCCCGCCAGGCGTCAAACTCGCGTCGCCGCTGCCAACAGCTCCACAGCACAGCACTTAACCGCTGCGCCACCGGGGAGGCCCAGATTTATTATTTAAAAAAAAGGAAGGGAGAAGAAGATACCTGCACTGACAATAGAGGGCAGGAATTGTTGCCTCTGAAAGAGACAGGCTTGTTAAGTGACACCTGCAGACACAGGTGAGCAGTAAATGGAGTATAGCTGCTCACTTCATTTTTTCAGCATTTTATTAAGCTTTCATTTAAGAACACAAGGGACCATGGAGATGGATCAAGGGTGAATTGGTGGTGGGCTACCCAAGGGGAATACAAAATGTAAAAGACATAAATAACAATAAAAATATTAAAAAAAAGATTTATTTATTATGCATGCAAGCTGGGGTACAGGCCAGGGGCGTGGGGTGGCAAGAGGGTTCACCAGAGACAGAGTGGGGAGCAGAACAGGCAGACTGACGGAAATACACTGCTGAGGGGAGCAGCGGGCGAGGCAGGAGAGGTCTGCCACACCATGTGGGAATCTCCCCAGCCAGGCTTGGAACTCACGTCGCCACTGCCGAGGCCCTATTAAACTTTCACATTTTAAGAACAAAAACTCTGTGTAAAAATTTTCCTTCATTTTCACACGTTTCTTTGCTTTAAATTTTCTTCATTTTCATAAGTTTCAGGAAGACCAATCACAAATGATCCCAAGTAAGACACTGGTATTTAAGGAAACTCAAGTTATGCCATGCCTTTTTCTCTAACCTATCCACAAATAATTTCCAGTCAGCCTAGAGATGTTCTCCTTTACAGTGAACATACACTATCTCATGTTACCATTTATTCCATTTTATTCACATTATGCTTCAACCTGCTTTTCTTCGGGCTGAAGAATTTGTATGCTGAACGTCACCCATGAGGAAGCATTTCCATTGTTTTCTATTCTATTTTTCCACTACATTTTTAACAACATACCCACAAATGTATTTGCCAATTCTCCCCCGGGAGTTGTAGGAAAGCAAGTGTACACTTTTGAAACACAGAAGGTACAGAATTATCTTCTACCAAAATATGTTCAAGTTGGGAATCTTTTAAGAGAAAAGAATATGATTGACTACCCTCATGACTGCCAACTAGTCTAAGTGTTATAACATCTTTAAAAAGCAAATAACAGGGCTTCCCTGATGGCACAGCGATTGAGCACTGAGCTGTGGGAGTGTAGGCTATGCGAGTTCAATGCCCAGCCAGGGAGAATCCCATATGGCGCAGCAGACCTCTCCTGCCTCACCCGCTGCTCCCCTCAGCAGTGTATTTCTGATCTGCCTGTTCTGCTACCCACTCTGTCTCTGGTGAACCCTCAAACCACTTCACACCTCTCTCCTGTACCCCAGCTTGTATGTATAAATAAATAAATCTTTAAAAAAATATAAAAATAAAAAGCAAACAATAATTTAAAGGAAAAAGAAATAAAAGTTTTAATAAAGTTCTTAAGGCAGTAATACTGGATGAAAGTGTTATTGCTCTATTTAAATTATATATATGATTTTAACAGATGAATTTTATGAAAATTTAGAAGCCAAACAAATTTTCCTTCATTTACTTAAGTTACCTTTATACTTATTAATTCCAAAAAAAGTCGCAACAATATCTGCTACCTTTACTGGACATCAAGTAAGTGTTTCACAGGCATTGATATTTTATATAATATTCATCTTAGAACTTTATGGCAAGTATTAATATACTATTTGCATATGAAAGATTAGAGAAACTGAGACTAAAAAATCATTTTTAAAAAATATTTATTTAAATATCTGCCTTGTGATTTAAAATGAATAAATAAATAAATAAAAATATTTATTTATTTATGCACAAGCTGGGGTACAGGCCAGAGCTGTGGGGCAGCGAGAGAGTTCACCAGAGTGGGAAGCAGAACAGGCAGATTGACTGAAACACACTGCTGAGGGGAGAAGCAGGCAAGGCAGGAGAGGTCTGCCACGCCAACTACAAAATCATTTTAAAGTTTGCATCATGCAAGTGGTGTGATTTGAAGGGAGTTCATTCATACAATGTAACTGGCTAAATCCATCATTTCTTCTTTAACACAAACTGTGACTGCTTTAAAATTTAACTAAAATCTATTTTAGAATATAGTTAGAAATAACAAATATTAATTTACTTTCATAAATAGTGCAATTTAAAATTAAACATTAACTACTAATGTTCTTATTTTACATTTTAATAGAGTCCAAAAACTGGCATGTAAGATTTTATACACTATATAATGTGCATGAATTACATGAATATGTGGGTATTAAACATAACTTTAATAGTGTCATACAGTGATTTAGTATAACTTATAGCACATTTTCTTTAATATCCTTAGGGATTTCAGCATTTCTTCCTTAAAGCTGAAACTTAGATATTTTGAAGTACTCATTTCCAGGTATAATTAAAATCCAAGCAAGTGTAATACTTTTCCCCCAACATTTTATGATAAAAAGCTATAAAATAACGAAAAGTTGAAAGAATTATATGATGAATACATATATATTCATCCCTAATTCTACAATTAAAATTCTGTTCTGTTTTCTGCTTCATATATAACTATATAAGTATATATTTTTCTATCCTTCTTCTTATCAATCTATCTTCTTTTTGATGTTGTCAAAATAAATGCATATTTAGTATACATTATTCTTAGACATTTCAGTATGCATATCATTATCTACAATTCAATATTTGTTTATAGCTTTTTAAAATTTTCATGCAGTGAAACGTATGTATCTTAAGTGTACCAAACAGCTAAATTTTCATTAAAAATCAAGACAGCAAGAGTAATTAGTTGAAATTATACATTTGACTTATAATACATTTAGAAAGACTTTTTTTAATGTTCAAATACTGAATAAAATGATGTTAAAGTAATGATTACAGGAAGAAGGCTGGTTGGGTAATAAAAATAAACATTTTAGGTATAATATTGATTTAAAAATCTACCTAAGTATATGAATGATAGTTGAAACAATAAAAAATTAACAATAACAATAATAACTATTGAGCCCATGATAGCTTGTAATACTGTGATACTGTGGAGTAGTAATGATCCTGCTGAAACAAACAAACAAACAAACAAACAAATAGTTACAGGCCTCCCTGGTACCTAGGGGTTAATGCAGCGCTATCATGTTGTGCTCTGAGTTTGATCCCAGCCAGGTTGCTAATCCACATATGGTACAGCAGACCTCTCCTGTCTCACCCGCTGCTCCCATTACCAGTGTATTTCAGTAAATCTGTCTGTTCTGTCTCTTCTGAATCCTCTCACCCTCTCTCCCCACCCCCCTCCACCTCTGGCTTACACTCCAGTTCTTCTTTGCATAATAAATCTTTAAAAAAATCAGTTACACGTTTTATTTTAGTAGCTACTATGTTTTTTGCATGCATTCTCTCACTAAATTTTATGAAATAGGTACAGTTCTTATCCCCAGAGGAAAAGAAAAGTTACTTATTTTAAATGGCAGAATTGAGGTTCATATTCCTAAAGTCATATCCAGAATTGGAAATCAAATGGTACCAGTGTAGTATGTCATTTGACTAATTAATGATAATGTCATTGGGTTGTTAACATGCTAGTAGCAACAAAATAATGATATCCTAGAAATTATTTATGTTGGAATCTACAAAACTGCTATTATTCACCTAATCGCACTACAGCATTAATTCAAAAGTATGTCCTCTTTGTCATCTAAAACTCTGGAAAAAGGTCTATCGCAGGGCCTCCCAGGTGGCGCAGTTGTTAAGCACTGCGCTGTGGAGTTGCCGGCAGTGGCCATGAAAGTTCAATGCCCTGCCAGGGAGATTCCCACATGGCGTGGCAGACTTCTCCTGCCTTGCCCGCTGCTCCCCTCAGCAGTGTGTTTCCATAGATCTGCAAGTCCTGCTCCCCTCTCTGTCTCTGGTGAACCCTCTCGCCACTCCACGCCTTTGGCCTGTACCCCAGCTTGTATGCATAAATAAATAAAATCTTTAAAAAAAAAGAAAAAGGTCTATCACATCTTCCATTAATTTGAGAGTAAAACTCATGATGGAAAGATTGCACATATCACCTGTTGCTATATTCCTAAATTACAGACAAAAGCAAGAACATATAAAGGCAAATATCATATATATGTGTGTGTGTGTATGAGATACATATGACAAGTGTGTTTGTGTATGAGATACATATGACAAGAAATCATTTAATGTGACCACTTGGTCTCAAATTACTTAAGATTATATAACTAAAGTTGGCACCACATTTTCTAAAATTTCTAATTTGTAAAGAGCTATGAAGGATCAAACTAGTGAGAATATACCAAATTACATACTTCCTGAAGAAATTATCTTTTCATAAAATTTAAAAGATTATGAATCTGTAAATATATAACTTCAATTTGAGTTACCATGCATTTTTTTTTCAGGAATTCTATGACTCTACAACTTTACGGATAATTATTTTCATAAACATGATTGACACTAGGAATAACTGGCTGCCAATTGAATATTACTCTAAATTTCCGAAAGAGAAAAACTAAGTGCTTGACAACAGTCAACGCACTACTCAACTTGGAATTAATCCAAATTCAGGCAATGGCGAGCCAGTTACATTGTTCTATTCACAATATGATGGCTATATAGTTGAAGGTAAATTTTATGCTATTTGGACTTTATAAATAATCCAGTATAGTTTCATTTTACAAGGCACATTTTTTTTCTCCTGGCATTTCCTTCAATGTTGAAATATTTTTCTACTTTGCTCTATTTTAAAATTTTGCTCAAATATTGCAAAAATAGGTTTGGCAACAAAAAAAGTCTCAGAGAGTTTAAACAGAAACTACCCTTAAACTTTTATATATGCAAATGTTTGTTTAAATGTATTTTATAAAAATTTTAATTCAATATAATGAGACAATTCTCCCAATACAGATAGAGGAAAGAAACAGATGATGAATAATTTTAGCTTTAATGTTTTTTTGGTTGTTGTGTTTTTAAAGATTTATTTATTTTTGCATACAAGCTGGGGTATTGGCCAGAGATGTGGGGTGGCAAGAGGGTTCACCAGAGACAGAGAGGGGAGCAGAACAGGCAGCTTGACTGAAATACACTGCTGAGGGGAGCAGCGGGCGGGGCAGGAGAGGTCTGCCGCACCATGGGGACTCTCCCCCGCCAGGTGTCAAATTTGTGTCTCTGCTGCCGACAGCTCTACAGCGCAGCTCTTAACTACTGCGACACCACGGAGGCCGGTTGTTGTGGATTAGCAGAAATTAGCAATTTTTTTTTTTCTGAAAAGGGCCAGATAGAAAAAAATTTCAACTTTGCAATTTTGCAGCCAAGGAGACTTTGTCACAGATATCCAAAACTGCATTTATAATAGGAAAACAACCAAATAGTGGTGTCTGTGTTTCAATGAATCTTTATTACAAAACAGAAACAAAATATATAGCAAGATATATTTGGCACAAGTGTCATCAATCTCTAACTCCTAGATAAAATGAATGCCTCTATTCAGAAAAAGTAGAAAAGTCTGAACAATAACAAGTATGTTTGGAGACATCACAATGTACCAATATAGACTTGAAAAGTCAAGAGACTAGGGCCTCCCTGGTGGCACAATGGATTAAGCGCAGCGCTGTGGAGCTGTCAGCAGCTGCTGCAGCATGAGTTTCATGCCCAGCTGTGGAAATTCCCACATGGCACAGACAGCAGAACTCTCCTGCCTCTCCTGCTGCTCCCCTCAGCAGTGTATTTCCCTTGATCAGCCTGTTCTGATACCCGCTCTGTCTCTGGTGAACCCTCTCGCAGCCCCACACCTCTGGCCTGTAGCTCAGCTTGTATGCATAAATAAACAAAAAAAAAATCTTAAAAAAAAAGTAAAGAGACGAGAAAACTAGAAAAAAACAAACGGGAACTCAAAAAGGTAAATGTGACATTTCATGCACTCAGGTCACTGATGTAACTGAATATATATATATATATATATATATATATATATATATATATATATATATATATATATATATATATATATATATATATATATATATATATATATATATATATATATATATATATATATATATATATATGAATATATATATATATATGAATATTTGAACCCTAATAACTGTCTTTTCGTTTATTAAGGTGGTTTGGAATTCTGGATAGCCTCAAATTAGGGGCCAATTTTCAGAGGAATCAATCATGTGATTAAAAGGTTGTAATTCTCACCTCCTGTGAAAGGAAATGGCTGGGAGATTGATTTAAACATCCATGGCCAATGATTTAATCAATCTTGCTATGCCATAAAATCCTAGTAAAGGAATCTGAAAGGTCCTGGGTTGGTGAAAACTGAAGGTATTAGAAGAGTGACATTTCGAGGACAGTCATGGAAATTCCACATTCCTCCTTGATACCTTGCCCTATGCCAGTTTCCCCAGTTATATTCTATAATATTAATTAGTACTATACTAAATAATCTGGGCCTCCCTGGTGGCACAGGGGTTAAGTCTCAGCACTATGAAGCTATCCTCAGCCACTGCAGCACAAATTTGGTCCCCAGCCAGGGAGCTAACCCACATGGCGCAGCAGACCTCTTCTGTCTTGCCTGCTGCTCCCCTGAGCAGTGTATTTCAGTCAATCTGCCTGTTCTGCTCTCCACTGTCTCTGGTGAACACTCTCACCCCTCTGTCTCTGACACACCTCCAGCCTACATCCCAGCTGTTATATGCATAAATAAAAAAAAATCTTAAAAAAATTATACTAAATAATCTGTGAGCTGTTCTAGAAAATTATCAAACATAAAGAGGGAGTTATGGGAACCTCTAATATATAGCCTGGCTAACAAAAACACAGGTTGACAATTTAGAACAGGGAAGTCTTGTGAATCTGAACCCATAGCCTGTAAGATCAGGTACACAGTGTCAGAATAAAATTGCATTACAGGACACACAGTCAGCGACTGCAGAGAACTGGAAAATTGGTTGGTCTGGGGAAAATCTCCACAAATCTGACGTCAGAAGTGTTGAGTGTGGTGTTATTAGAAAGTAGAGGATGAAACAGAATTTGTATCTTTAGAGTCATTTGCCAAGTTAAAAGTAAAACATGAGACGCTGAGCAGAAAGTTGCAGCTAAGAATGGGAGACTTTAAATAGAGTTATCAACAAGGAGACTGGCTTCAAGAAAAGTAATATTGAAATACATAATTCCTAAAGGGAAAAGTCCTGAGGAAAGTTATGGTTTTCCTTTCATCCAATTTCACAAAATTCCACATGACTGATATCCATCTTAGAAACACTCCAGTCACTGATTGGTCTGAGATAAAATGCCTAAATGTTAACTACCTGCAAAAGTGAATTATTTCTAAAGAAAGTTGATGAGGTCCAGAGCCTCAAATTACTCTGATATTTTATTAAACATTAATAGCTCCAACAGGAAAGTCAATCAAATAATTAATGAGGAAAATGTTAGATAATAAAAGCTTACTCACAGATATCAAGATAAAGAATTATAACATACTTTAATACAATTGTAACTAATATGCTTAAGAATTAACATGATGAGATAAAAAATTCAACAGAGAATCAAAAACTATTTTATAAAGTCAAAGTGACGATAAGATATAGTAATTGAAATTTAGTAACACTAATTGTGTTGAGTAATTTAATACAGCTGAAGAGATGAATAGCTAAGTGACATATGGGTCAGATAAAAATATTTAGAATGAAACATGGGAAGGATTAATAATAGAAATACTGGCAAAAAGGAGAAGAGCTATATGGGATATAGTGAAACATCAATATATACATACATCACTACAGTCCTAGAAGTAAATAAAACAGGAAACAGGAAAAAGCAACAGCTGAAGAGATACTGGATCAGATTGTTTTCAATCTAGCCACAGATTTTAAAGATAAAAATCCACTAAAAGGTTCATCAAACTACTAAAGCCAAAGAAAAAGAAAAGAAAAAGGAGTCAGATAAAAGATAATTATCTTCCAAAAGCAATGATATAAGCCTCTACAAAAATGGAAGCCAGAAAATTAAAGTGCTAAAAATAATATCTGAAACTATACAATTTTATATTCATTAAAGTATGGTTAGGATGTAATTGGGAAAGGCATTTTAAGGAAAAAAAAGAATATGAGGGAGTCATACATAGAAGAAATGTTCACTGGCATAGCCATAGCAAAACAAATATTAAGGAAATTTTTCATGGATTAGTACAATAAACTCAGAATGAAATATAAAGATTTAGGAATGCATAATGTATAAAATAGTAAGTATATGAGTAACTCAACAAATATTGAAGATTTGATAATAAGTTATAAAATGATCTATCCAATAAAATGGTCTCAAAATGTAAAAAAAAAATTGACAAAATATAAAGAGGCAATAAAAAAATTTATAATTACATTTGAACATTCTAACATACCTTCCTCAGAAACATATAGGGTACTCTTAGGAAAATAAATTGTCGAGGACATAAAAGATCTTTTATACATTTATACATTTACACATCAAAGGAGTTTTTTTTTTCAATCTATTTGTTGAACAATTATTTTAAAAACTATTAAAATAAAGATTTTTGAATAGCAATATATCAAACAACTGAATATCTTTTTCTCACTCTTGGGAGACAAAGAAAGTAGAGAGGTAGACCAAACAATTTGAGGGTAACGAAAAAATAAAAAAATAAAGCAAGTTATTTTAGATGTGATGAGGCAGAGAGTAAAAGGAAAGAGTAAGGATATTATAACTAGGCATGGTGTCTTAAGAGTGTATTGTGATATGTACTATGAAGATGTTTACTCGCCTTTGCCTTTGATTTTATGGATTAAGGTACATTATTTTTAAAAAAGTCTAAAGATACCAGATAATATAACAATTGACTCATTTCAGAACCTAGCATTGAATCCTACCTTGCCATGTCATTAAAATTCTGAATAAAAGCCTACATATGCTTATTGAAGCTGTAACTTGGCATCTTGAAAAGTTTTAAAGATATTCTTAATACAGGATGGAATAGTGAAGAGCACAGGGGACCATGGAGATGGATCGCGGGTGAGTTGGTGGTGGGCTACCCAAGGGGAATACAAAATGTAAAAGACATAAATAACAATAAAAATATATATTAAAAAAATATTGCACAAATAGAGACCATGAAAACTTTTACCTGAAAACTATAAAGAAACAATCTACTATATCATCAGAACCAATCTCTGAAACTGGATATTTTCACAAAGATTTAGGTCAGACCAGATCAGATGTGAATTTTCCAGATATAATTGTACTCATTCTCAGTTTCACAACTGCTCTCCAAATGCTAAAGAAAGAGAGGAGAGTTTTGTCGCTATAGGATACTCAAGGAGAATGATAAAAAATGGCTTGTTTTGGTTTTAATACAAAAGAAAAGAGAATAAGAACTTTTCAAAGTTCTGTTTTACCATCCAACAGACAGCTATCAAAAGCCAAGAAAATATTTGACTGCTGTCTTTGTAATAATCCACAAAACACACCATAAAATGTATTGTGCATATTTGGTCCCAAAATGAATCTTTTACCTCATTAAATCAGGACTCATTAAACCAGTAACTCTTTAATCAATTTAATTAAAATTAAATCTAGAAATTTCAAATAAAATAAAATAATAATTTCATAATATTGTTGATATGAGTATCCTATTATAAAACTTATGATTAGTCATATCTCAGATAAACTGAAAACTAATACATTGTTTTTGAACCTGCTAGATCTGACACCAGAAATCCAAAACTAATATTCATATAGTTTCACTGTCAAACATCACCATCTAAGAGTTGAAATGCATTGTTTTCTCTATAGTGATATTAATATAATCTATAGGCACAACACAACATATATGAACTGAACTCTTTAAAAATATGAATGATTAACAGAAAGACATACATTTCAATACCTCAAAGTAGCATTTAATACTATTTCATTATAAATGATTGCTGCTTTGTCTACTGAAATTAAATTTCTGTAGAGAAGAATAAGCTCAATTTTCTTTCTCTTCCTCTTCTCCACCTCCACCTATCAGGGAAATAATCTATGACATGGCCAGAACAACCACCACTCTAAATCTCTTTCTCTGGCAAGAGCACTATACTCAATCTTATATTCCCTAGTTCTGTGTGGCAATAGGTTTCCAAAGAAATTGAAATTGTATGTGACTCCAATACAGATGTGACTAATGTATCATTAGGAACTGAAGTAGGGTTAGACATGTAATAAGGGCTAAATGAATGACTTTTGAATGAATGAGTAAACAATGAAAAACCTCATCGAGAATTCTAGCTTCTATTAAAGAAAATGTGTATGCAGGTTTTTAAAAATGCACAGTATATACAAACATGTAGGAAGACATTTTTAGAAATGATTTAATGCAAAATTAGAAATAAGCAATGCATATTTAAAAAGGAAATATGTCAGTTTAAATATAGTTCTACAATTTAAATATTAAAATGTTTCATATAATAAAAGTCTAAAAATAACCAAAAATATAAATATTAGTGTATAGAAAATAAAATGAGCTACAAAATATTGAAAAAGAGTATAAGGATTTAAAAATTTCAAGTAAAGACAAGTAATATTTTTTTATAAAATAGTATGTTATATCTTCTGGACAATTATAATGCTTAGGTTATTTCATTAAGTAAACTACTCTCAATATTAGCCATATGAATATAATTAAATATTGTTAAGTATCCTAGTGAATTACATAATCTGATTTCAATTTTACATTATAACACATACAAAAGTTAAAATATCTTACAATCTTCCATGATTCAATTTGACTAATGTCTTGAAGATGAATATATGTACAAATAAATATAATATTTTAACACTCTACAAATTTTAAAATGGGGAAAATTATTTGTGGAGAGTGAGCATCAAGAGCACTCAAAGTATATGAGATGCAAAACAAGTATTTTATATTTTTTAAGATTTATTTATTTATGCATACAAGCTGGGGTATAGGCCAGAGGTGTGGGGTGGTGAGACGATTCATCAGAGACAGAGTGGGTAGCAGAACAGACAGATCGACTGAAATACACTGCTGAGGGGAGCAGTGGGAGAGGCAGGAGTGGTCTGCTGTGCCATGCGGGAATCTCCCTGGCCGGGTATCAAACTTGCGCTGCAGTGGCTCTGGATAGCTTCACAATGCCACACTTAACCAGTTGCAACACTAGGGAAGCCCCCAAAATAAGTATTTTGGTGACTGGATTTACTTGCAACTTATATGTCATATTTAAAATAAAGTATTTCAAATATTATTCAGGCTTATGAATTAATATCTTGTGCTGATATATTAACGTGGGTGTCTAACAATTTCATTTAATACTTTTTTACTTCTTTAACATGCATTAGTTTCATTAGAATACGGGTTTGATTGTTTAAGGATAAAAGTAGCAATTTCACTTACAAGAGTAATTATATAAGCATAGAGAAGTACAAAAGAAAGGACAGTTATCACCCTTTATTCTCCTATTCCTCATAGTTAACTTATGATACCAGCATGGTATGGTGCCTTCTTTAGAATTTCATGCTTTTACAAACATGTAAAATGTACAAAAACATGTACTAGCATATAAAGATATAAAAGCAGGATTATTCTATATTTATGACTATGAAACTTTTATTTTAAGAGAAAATATCACCACTGATAGAAAAACCAGATTACACAAAAATGTGCCATTTGGATAACTGGATATTCAAAGCAAGTTTTTTTTTTTTTAATATAAACTTCTTTAAAAAAAATTTTATTTATGCATACAAGAACTGGGGTATAGACCAGGGGTGGTGAGAGGATTCACCAGAGACAGAGCGGGAAGCAGAACAGGCAGATCAACTGAAGTACACTGCTGAGAGGAGCAGCAGGCAAGGCAGGAGAGGTCTGCTGCTACATGTGGTAATCTCCCTGGCTGTGCATTGAACTCATGCTGCAGTGGCTGCAGATAGCATCATAGGCTGAGACTTAACCCGTTGCGCACCAGGGTAGCCCTGAAATATAAACTTTTGTTCCCAAAGAAATGTATGCTATAAAGACAAGTTGGTTGTCTGATAAATATATAGATCTACTAGTTGAAAAATTTCTAATACTTGCAAACAGATCACTATTTCTTTACCTCCAATTTTCCCTACCTGCCCATATTTTCAGCAGAAAAGTACTGATGAATCTCATAGCATTCTAGTACTATTTCTACAATCACATGAAAATAGTTTATAAGGAATACCACAAAAATTTTAGTATTATCATGTATCTGCATTATTATCCTTAAATATGAAAATTATATTTTTAAATATTTTAATTTACATTTATTTAAAGTTAATTTTTCTTTTTAGTTTATAATTTTAAAATTTGTAAATTATTTCTATAGGAAGTAAACTGCATTTTAACTTTGAAGAAATGTGAGCGATCAGATTTTATCCACTAATTTAGCATGACACAGTTCCGTGAATGGTAGTAGATATCCTGAGAATCCTATGCCAGAGATGTATGTAATTAATCACTTACAATATGTCAGTCTATATGACCTTAATGTTTTCATTAGCCCCCTTTGTCCACTTTGCCCTCCAAGTCCCACTGGGGGAATGGGGGAGCAACCCAAAAGGTGTAGGCACACATCCCAGCAATAGCTGAAGAACTCTGGGTAAGGAAACAACAGAACTTAAAATGTGATGCTAGAAAACTGTCCAAGCGTTGTCCAAGAGTGAGACATTATCTTAACTCGTCTAGTCAAAAATGAATTTCCTCTCTGCTCTAGAAAGAAACATTACCTCTGACTTGCAAGCTGAATCATTGTGGATTAGTCACTGAGTATAACACATTCAAATCAATTGGCACAATAGTTGATATGTATACTGATTTGGTTGCTGGTTTGATAATATTTAAAGTAAGTATAGAAAGTTAACTATTATAAATTTGAAAATGTATATTTGATGGTTTATTATACCTATTACGGTTTTAGGGGGTTCATTTTTTAACAATTTATACACACACACACACACACACATATATATATATATATTTTTTTTTTTTACATCATTGTTCATTTTTGTACAATGTTTGATTTCTCCTCTCAGGTGTAGTCCCCACAGAATTCCCACCAGCAATTCATTTGTGCACCATCACCACAGTCTCTTGTGCTCTTCTTGCCCTCGTTTTGATCCCTCCCCTGCAGAATATCTCTGGTTTATAGTTACCTGTTAATTTTGTTTTGTTTTTATTGTTAATTATTTTCCTTGATTTTTAAATTAAAATAGAATCAATACAAACCATAAAGAAATACTTAGCATCTGAGTTATCTTATAACTTAGTTATCTTACAACTTATCTACCTTCTATCTAAACTATCTACCTTCTATCTAAACTATCTATATACTCCCTTCACACAATGAGGACTATTTAATCAGCTCCCCCTTTTCCCATGGTTGCGCTAGGTGCTCTGGGAAACACAAAGGAAATGAAGATGTGGCCTCTAGTTGTGGACACAGACATACATTGGTATTAATATCAACAAAATTATAATACAGAGATATGGACGATAAATGTATATAAGAGGCAATCAGAATAACAAGGTAGACTTATTAAAAAGAGAAAATTTGAGGTTAAGAATTATCATAGGGTACTCCCTGGTGGCGTAAAGGTTAAGTCTCAGTTCTATCACTGCTATGGCCTGAGTTGGATCACTGGTCAGGGAGCTACCCCATATATGGTGCAATAGACCTCTCCTGTCTTGCCTGCTGCTCCCCTTAGCAGTGTATTTCAATAAATCCACCTGTTCTGCTCCCCACTCTGTCTCTGGTGAATCCTCTCACTCCCTGCCCACCTCTGGCCTACATCCCAGTTTTCCTATGCAAAAATAAAAAAAAAATAAAGAGTTATCATAGAGAGTTAGGAAATAAACTCATGCCAAACCTTAGGGAATAAAATTTCCAAGTGTTTATAGTAAGAAATCGGTATGCCATACCTAGGGAATAATGGAAATGGCTCATTGACTAAAGCAGAGCAGAAACATTAACTGGGAGATAAGGCTGAATAATCATATTCTGAAGAGATTTGAATAAAGGATGAGGTGTTAGACTTATCTTTATGAAACGGAGTTGCTGAAATTTTTTGAAGAAGGTAACATGATGAAATGTATGAGTGGCTTAGTAATGATTAGTCTTCGAACATAGTAGTATTCGATTCTATTAGCCATTCTGTAGATGAGGTAATTTTGAAGAAATTAAATAATTTCCCCAATGTTAAATGTCAGAGATGGTACACTGTTCAAACTCTGTATGATTAATAGTTTGAGCTCTTAAATATTGCAATACTGCTTATTGGTTATGAGACTACATTAATATTTCATATATTTAAGGCAATGTAAACCTAAATGAAATCATTAGTTATAGAAATAGTAATAGTGAGGGAATGATGGTAAAGGACATGATTTAGTGGCACACTGGCTAAAAAAAAAAAAGGTGTCAAAGTGGAATCATAGATTTAAGCTTTGGTATTTAAAGATATGATGTAAGAGGGCCTCCCTGGTGGTGCAAAGGTTCTGCTCCCCATTCTGTCTCTGGTGAACCTCTCACTGCTCCACGCCTCTAGTATGTACCCCAGCTTGTATGCATAAATAAATGAATCTTAAAAAAATATATGATATAAGAAATAACATGTAAATATTTGGGGAAAGGAAAGATTAATACTAAGGCCTACTGTACTTGCTTAGCCCTAATTACTCTTATAAGGCCCTCTCTCCAAATAGAGTCATTTTGGTAATTAGGGAATCAATATCTGAATTTTGGGGGATCTATTGCTTGCCTTACACCTTTATAAATTTCAGATTTTATGCTTGACTTTATTTTCTGAATAGAATCATGTATAGCTATTTCTTGAGGCCAAGTTCTGCTCTCTCCCTTCCTCTCTTTCTCCTCACCTTCCTCCTTCCCTCCCTCCCTCCCTTTCTACCTCTTCCCTTCTTTCTTTCTGTCCTACCTTTCATACTGTCATTCAAAGCATATTTGTGGAAGAACTGAAGACTGAGTCTATGTATAAATTGAATCATATAGTAAAAGCACTATAATAGAAATATCATGTAACTTAATAAACTAACAAACACAAAGCTCAAAAAGTCATAAAAAAGTGATGTCCTATTGAGAAAGGGGCACATTTAAATTTTATATAAATTACTGTGTTTTAATTTTTAAGAGATTTATTTTTATTTATTTATGCATAAAAGAACTGAGGTGTAGGCCAAAGGTACAGGTAGGGGAGTATGTGAGAGGATTCACCAGAGACAGAGTCGGGAGCAGAACAGACAGACTTACTGAAATACACTGCTGAGAGGAGCAGCAGGTGAGACAGGAGAGGTCTGCTGTGCCATGTGGGTTAGCTCTTTGGCCAGGGAGCCAACTCTTGCCACAGTAGCTGGCAATAGCTTCACAGTGCAGAGATTTTAACCGTTGCGCGATCAGGGAGGTTCAAAATTATTTTATTTGAAGTGTATTTTATTGTGCATCTCTTTTCATTTATATTCTGGCACAGACATGATTGTTTCTGTTTTGCCAAAACAGCATCTGTACAAGCCAAATAACAATGAATATTACTTTGATTGATAAGTTTCTTTTTTTAATCTGGATTTCTTAGTATTTTATCTTTCCTTTATATTAAATTCTTAAGACATGTGATAAATACAATTGGGCTTATCTTAACAAAGTGTATTATAAACTCTATCTGAATTTTCCTTTTATTCCCCATATGTCCCATTCTACAATCATTGTTTTTAAAGAATATTTCATACACTTAGGTTATCAATACTATTATATAGTCAAAAATGGATCTCATCTTTCACAATGATTTATTTAAATCTGAATAATTATGCAATTTTATTCAGATTAATTAAATTACAGAAATACTTTGGGGGAAAAGCTATGATAGTTTGTGTTCCAATGATTTAGGTTTTAATTTTGAAAGCAGAGCATAAAGCCTACTTCTAAAAGTTTCAAGTTCTTTTATGTGTATAAGAACCCAATAATGATCAATATGGTCACATTTATCAATGGGTAATAGAAAGGAAATGATACATAATTAATAGAATTAATAGAATTACTGCTTCTTGAACACAAATAGGAGTAGAATTAATATCCCTTTCTATATCTCACTCTCAGTAATTATACAGAAAGAAATAACAGTATGTTTGTGGTAAGCAGTCGACTAGGCTCTCTTGGTAAATATTTACTACAAGGCTCACAAAAGTTTATGATCAGGAAGATAGTTGTTAAATTCCTATGAATAACTGCAAGAATGGCAGTATCAAGGAAAATGATTCTCATTATAAGGAAAGTTCCTTAAAGTTAAATATTTATTTATTATGCAACAGGAAATCAATTGGTGGTTTGTGTTGGGGAGGAAGAATGATGAACTGAGAAACCACGGATATTGATACAAAAATATTTTTTCCTAGACTGTGATTTGAAATGAAAAGTATGTGTGTGGCCTTGTGTGAGTGTGTTCAGGGGGATGATGGTAGGAAGATGATGTGGAATTCTACGAAACTGTAAATCCTTTGTGAGGAGATACTTTGAGGTTTAAAGATATTTCTGCTGTTTGACTAAATGAATGAAAGGTATCAGAAATATAAAAAAAAATCCTAGAGCTAATGCAAAAGACAGAATGATGTGGATCATTAAAAGTTAATCTATTCCTTGTTTTGCTATCAAGAAGAGAGAAATTAATGCACAGGAAACCAAGGTAAAAGAAAGATACAAAAGCAGTTAGGAATCATAAAGTAAGTAAACATAGTGAAGAAAAGCTATAAAGAATAAAGAAAATAAGATTATGACTGAAGATATATGCCCTGATGTGCCTTCTGGGAGTATCCCCATTATTTTTTTCAAGGCTGCATGAACTATTCACTCATTCATTCATTTATGTGATATCACATTATAAAATTAAATTAGATCCAGGTGTTCATCATTAACAGTAAGCATGTGTAAATTTTACATTAAGTCCACTCTAAACATCTTATTTTATCCTTCACCATATCATGTCCCCTTCCTCCTATTTTACCTACTAATTTCCCCCTTTCCATTCTGGTAACTACTAACTGACTTTTATTTTTTATTTTTTTTAAAGATTTATTTATTTATACATACAAGCTGGGGTACAGGCCAGAGGCGTGGGGCAGCGAGAGGGTTCACCAGAGACAGAGCGGGGAGCAGAACAGGCAGATCAGAAATACACTGCTGAAGGGAGCAGCGGGGGAGGCAGGAGAGGTCTGCTGCACCATGTGGGAATCTCCCTGGCTGGGCGTCGAACTTGCATCGCACGCTGCCGACAGCTCCACAGCGCAGCGCTTAACCTCTGCGCCACCAGGGAGGCCCCTAACTGACTTTTATATCAAAGTTTATTTTTGCTTTATTTAGTTCAACTTTTTTTTTCTATTTATCTTAGTGAAATAAGACTACCAGAAAAAGAAAAAACTCATATTATTTTACACATATGTGGTATGTAGAGGACACAAAGGAAGCAGATGTACTGATCTTTTTTTTAAAAAAAGATTTATTAATTTTGCATACAAGCTGGGGTGCAAACCAGAGGTGTGGAGTGGTGAGAGGGTTCACCAGAGACAGCGTGGGGAGTAGAACAGACAGATCTACTGAAACATACTGTTGAGGGGAGAAACGGGCAAAGCAAGAGAGGTCTACCATGCCATGTGGGAATCTCCCCAGCCAGGCATTGAACTACGCTGCAGCCGCAGACAGCTACACAGCACTGCACTTAACCCGCTGGGCCACCAGCGAGGCCTCTGTATTAATCTTTTAACAGGATAAAATGTACCATAATAAGGAGGAATCAAATAGATGGCAACTATACATTTAGGGTTTTTCCTTTTGGATATACTTTCAAAAGCTTCCCAATGCTTCCTCCCAACCCCAAACATATAAAGCATACACTCAAGCAACTCCACGGGTGGACTTGTGGACAGATACACATAATCATCTGACATCCTGGATCTTCTACAATTCTCTGATACTGCAACATTTTCAGACACACACTTCAATCACTACATTGTGATAATTATAAAATTGTGATATAAAATATAAAAATAAAATCATATATATTTAAAATATTAAAAAATAAATTACCACATGTGCTGTTTACAGAGAAGGATAGGTTATCTACAGGATTTTTACTCCCTAAATTAATGTCAGTTGTTTCTTGGTCTATAGTCCACACAATAATATGTATCCGTAGCAATAGCAAAAGTTTTTCTGCCAACTATCCATTGCCAAAAGTTACTTTTTCTGAAGGTTTCTTGAGAGAAATCAATATAGCTTTAGGAGGCATAAATAATTTAACAATAAGATTTATAGTTTTATGATTCAACTAAGTAAAGAGAAAAGTTCAGATAATACAATTTATGAATATTTACATATTGTAATTGTCTTTTCAGGGGTAAATTTGACATTGCTCCATTAAAGGAAATTTCCAAAGTTCTTATTTTTTTTTCCATAAGGATAATGAATATTTTAGAAGGGGAAGAAAGAAAGAATGGGGCAGAGGTGTGGGGCGGCGAGAGGGTTCACCAGAGACAGAGTGGGTAGCAGAACAGGCAGATCAGAAATACACTGCTGAGGGGAGCAACGGGCAAGGCAGGAGAGGTCTGCCACACCATGTGGGATTCTCCCTGGCCGGGCGTCGAACTTGCGTCGCCGCTGCCGACAGCTCCACAGCGCAGCGCTTAACCGCTGTGCCACCGGGGAGGCCCCAGGGACAGTGAATTTATGCCAAGAAATAATGAGGAAAACGTCCCAAACCTTGGGAAGGAACTAGATATATATGCCCATGTAGCTAAAAGATCATCTGCTTATCTAAATGTAATGAGAACCACATCAAGACACTCAGTTACTAAACTAGTGAGAGTTAAAGAATAATAAAATAAAATAAAAATAAAGAATATTGAAAAATATCTAGGGCTATTTTATATATTAGATAGATAGATAATAGATAGATAGATAGATATTATATACTGTCACAGGCTTATATACCAGACCTCTGAGGAAACCCTACTAGGAAGGAAATAACTGAATGGCATATTCAAAATTCTCAACTATAAAGCCACCAGTCAAGTGTACTTAATCCTAGAAGCCACTCCTTGAGAGAACAGGGAGAAATAATGGCCTTCACACATAAAGAGAAGCTGAAAGCATTTGCTCACAGTAGACCTCCCCTAAAAGAAATATTGAAAGGAACTGTTCTATCTAAATCAAAGAGAAGACATTCCATAGTAAACAGAACAAGAAAATAAATAGAAATATAAAACTAAAAGAGCAATAACAAATCTATAAATATAATTATTCATCCTATATGTAAATGGAGAGAACACAACAAACAAAAGGCAGAGAATGACATGCTGGATCAGAAAACAAAACCCAACATTCAACTATCTAAAGAATAAGCTTATACTACTATAAAATCAGGTTTAGGTTTCAAAACAACCTTATATTTTTAAAGCTAACATAGATATCTTAGAATACAGTACTTTCGGTAGATACTAATTTAGATTAACCCTTATCATTACCATGTGTACAAACCATGGGAGATGCCTAAAGCTTTAAATGAACAGAGCAAACAAATTAAGTTTGAATTTTTCATAAAGCCTAAATAAGATATTTTATAATGCAATTTACATAAAAGTGAATTATAATCAAATTTCATTTCAGTTTACTTCACTAAAATGTTTTAAATCATAATTGGTAAATTTTTTCATCTAGATACAATGTCACCTTGAGGGTAAGAAGAACTGCTTAGGGAAGATGTGTATAGTTACAATTGTTTGTAAGTCAAATGCAACAGAGTTAAGAAAATCATTTCTATAATTTAAAATTCCTTCCAAGGAAGTTACTGCTGAAATACTTTCTTCAGCAAACATTTATAATATTTCTTAAAAACAAAATTGTGAAA
This sequence comes from Scalopus aquaticus, assembly GCA_004024925.1. Lineage (NCBI taxonomy): Eukaryota > Metazoa > Chordata > Mammalia > Eulipotyphla > Talpidae > Scalopus > Scalopus aquaticus. The sequence continues at coordinate 28,238 of PVIJ01016200.1, forward strand.
CTGACACAATTCAAAGAAAGGTACTATAATTGGTCATGTTATTTATTCATAATACCTAATTATAGTTTAGTGTAAACCATGCAATTTAATCACATATTTATAGAAATGTACACAAGGAACATTTTGTAATATTCTGAATCAGAAAAATAAATCACAGTAATCCTAGGTTCACAGACTGTACTGAGTTCTGAGTTGTGCCACAAATAGATATCAAAGCCAAAGATCAGATATAAAAATGGTGAGAATCATGGATGTGTTATAAAAGCAGGAATCAAATCAAAATTTGGTTAACAAATTTAGAATTATTGTTAGAATAATTATTAGGAAACCCCCACTCAAAACATGGTAGAATAAGGTAATTTTAGTAAACTTGTTACCTAAGTACAACTAAGGAAATCTAAATGTTGATCATAGGAATTTTTACTATTCATTATTAGCCACAGGGGCTGACCCTTGGATATTTTACTTGAGGTTGGTAGTTCACTGTGGAAGCTAATAGAGAATGGAAGGATTAGTTACAGTCATCACAGGGCCATTTGGTGCAGCCTAACAAGCAGAATACAAGGTACAGAAAATACAGCACACAGGCTTTTCATGGAGAATCTTGTTGGTGAGCAGGAAGTGTATATCTACATGCATACGGGAACTAGAATCACTGCTTCAGTTACAGGGAATCTGACATCTAGAAGTGCAGATGGTGGAGTCCTCCCTTATCCTCCTTGCTGGGAGATGTGGGAAAGTGACCTGAAGCTCATCACAGAGAGAAGAAACAAGGTGGTAGGACACTATAATTTGGACTCCATGAAGCAGTGCTTACCCTAGATGCAGAAGAAGTGAAGCAAGGTAAATATTTGCATCTAAAACAGACCTACCTCCACAGAAATATTAAGACTGAGTCTTTGCTGTTGTTATTTTTAGTTAGTATTTTTTTTCTTTCTTTTCTTTTCTTTATATATATATTTTTTTCATTGAGGTAATGATTTACAACACTCTGTGATTTAGGGAACAGGTTCACACCTCCTCAGATGTATGTTGCCACACCGCTGCCACCATCAAAGGACCCAAAGGGCAATAGACCACTGAGCTTCTTCCATACTTTGTTCTAACCTTTTCCCTCTCTGCCAACCTCAGTTCTGCAGTCACATATCTAGGGCTTGTTTTAGTATAGTTTTTTTTAGGTTTGAGTCTTTGAACTTCAGTGTCTCCTGCATCTGATCCACTCAATAGATATACAGAAAGTGTTTTATCCTCATGGAGTGAATACTCATTCCCCTCAAGGATACATGGGGCATTCTGAAGGATAGATCATATACTGGGAAACAAAACAAACATCAAAAATATATGAAAATTGAAATTACACCAACCATCTTTTCAAATCACAATGGTATAAAGTTAGAAATCAACCACAAAAAGAAATCTGGGGAAACACCAACAGATGGAGATTAAACAAAATTATTTAGAATAACACCTGGGTCAATTAAAGGATAATTTAAAATATATATGGAGACTAATGAAAATTAAAATATAAACTACCAGTACCCATAGGGTGCAGCAAAGTTGGTATTAAGAGAGAAGTACATATCAAGGCATACGCACAGGATAAAAAAGAAAAGTATCAAAAAAGCAATCTACCTTTACCATTGTAGGAACTAGAAGAATAATAAATCAAGAATCAGTAGAAAAATAAAAATTATAAAAAAATAAAAATAAAGGGCCTCCCTGGTGGCGCAGCAGTTGAGCGCTGCACTGTGGAGCTGTCAGCAGCGCACGATGCGAGTTCGACGCCTGGCCAGGGAGAATCCCACATGGTGCGGCAGACCCCTCCTGCCTCGCCCGCTGTTCCCCTCAGCAGTGTATTTCTGATCTGCCTGTTCTGCTCCCCACTCTGTCTCTGGTGAGCCCTCTCGCTGCCCCAGCCCTCTGACCTGTACCCTAGCTTGTATGTATAAATAAATAAATCTTAAAAAAAAATCTACTAAAAAAATAAAATAAAAATAAATAAAATAGAAACCAAAAAGATGATGCAAAAATCAATGAAACCAAGAGCTGGCTTTAAAAGGTTAAAAGGTTAAAACAACAAATATAAGTCCCTAGCCACACTAATTAAAAAAAAAAACAACAACAAAATAGATTAAAAATGAAAGAAGTAAAATTACAATAGCTACTTCAATAACGCAAAGAATTATAAGAGACTACTATGAACATCTATATGAAACAAACTCCACAAAGTAGGAGAAAGGGACAAAGTTAATCATATAATCTTCCAGGACTGAACCAAGATCAAATTCACAAGTTGAAGAGAACAATAACAAGTACATAAATCCACAGTAATCAAAAGTCTCACTAAAAACTAAAGCTCAGGACCAGATGGCTTTTGCTGAATTCTCCCAAACAGTCAAAAAACAAATACTGACTCTTCTCAAACCCTTCAAAGAACTGAAGACGGAAAGATTCTAAACACATTTCATGAAGCAAATATTAATTTGATCCCAAAACCAAACAAGGATCACATAAACTCTAAATCAGTATCTTAGATGAACACAGATGCAAAAATAATAATATTTTGGTAAATGTTGTACAATAATACATTGAGAGAATCATTCAGCATGACCTGTGGGGTTCAGTTCAGAGATGAAAAGTCGGGTCAACATCTCCAAATCAATCAATGTTATTTATCACATCAACAAAAAGAAAGGGAGGGCCTCCCTGGTGGCCCTAACAGGTTGGGTCACCGAACTATGAAGCTATCCAGAGCCACTGCAGCATGAGTCGATCCCCAGCCAGGTAGCCTCCCACGTGGCATAGTGGACCTCTCCTGCCTGGCCCATTGCTCCCCTCAGCAGTGTTTTTCAGTGATCTGCCTGTTCTGCTCCCCACTCTGTCTCTGGTGAATCCTCTCACCACCAACCCCCACACCTCTGGTGTGCACTACAGCTTGTATGCAGAAATAAAATAAATCTTAAAAAAAAAAAGAAAGATAAAAATCACCTGATATTTTTAAATAGATGCTGGACAGGCATGCTGACAATATTCAAACTCACTTACAATAAAACTATCAATAAATTGAGACAAAATTAACATATTAACATATTTCAACATAATAAAAACCAGTATGACAAACATCATATTCAACAGTAAAAATCTAAAAGCATTACCCCTAATATTAGGAATAAGGTGAACAGGTTCATTTTCATTATTAGTGATTAACATATTATTAGAAGTCCTAGCCAGCAAAATTAGGCAAGAAAAAGACATCAAAGGAATCCAAACTGGAAAATCAGAATTGACTCTATCACTGTTCTCAGATGACAATATTATATATAGGATCTCCAAAGAGCTCTATACCAAACATTACTAGATGCAAGCAAAGTGGGAGGATACAGAAACAACATATAAAAATATCTACATATCTATATATACACAATGCATTAGAAGACAAATTAAGAAAACAGTCCTATCTACAATCACATAAAAAGCATGAAATAAGTAAGTACAAAGTTAACAAATGGTGTGAAGAACCTATAATAAGTTTTACAGGAAAATGTTTTTTAAAGGGAAGGAGGGGAGAAGAAAAAATGGAATTAAACTTCATTTAGATATTTCCATTGCCAAGACACAATTTAAATCTAATATACATAATGAAATTTATAAAAACATATTATTCTCTTATTATTTAATTGAGGAAGCCTAGTGTACATCACTTAAAGGGATGAAATAGGGGCTTCCCTGGTGACGTAAGTGGTTAAGCCTCAGTACTTCAAACTATCTCCAGCCACTGCAGCATAAGTTCGATCTCCAGCCAGAGAGCTAACTCACATGGCCCAGCAGACCTCTCCCACGCAGCCCACTGTTCCCCCTCAGCAGTGGATTACAGTGGATCTCCCTGCTCTGCTCCCCACTAATCCCCCCACAACTCTGGCCTACACCCCAGTTATTGTATACATAAATAAATAAAATCTTAAAAACAGGAATGAAATAATATTACTAAATTTTTGTAGATCAAATATTTGAATTTGTCTGCCCAATAACAAATCAATTACACCGATCAAAAAATATTTATAAAAGTCATGTCACTGAAATAAAATTAGTCATTTCCTATCAATTTGTATGTCCTCAACACGAATGTGACAGTCAAATTCTAATTTGGGCTCTAGTTTTCTTGTAATCTGCAATAAATTGATGTTAACATCATGAAATGCATGCGGGTATTAATAGGCCTACAGTTAATACCTATAAAAAATCAAGTAATAGATGACTTATTAGATTTCTTTGCTTGTCTCTTGTACAGCTGTTCAGGAATAGAATAGATGGAACACAATTTCCATTGTGCAAAAGCACAGCCTTGAGACTCAGTTTCGAAGAGTATAGAAATAGTCTCCGTTCTTGTGGGTCATGAGTGATTTCTAAGGCATTCGTGAGGTCCTCAATATTGGAACAGAATATCAGAGTACTTTCTTTTCTGAAAATAGGCTTCAACTGCTGGTGGCGCTTTCTTTTTTTTTTTTTAATTATTGTTATTTATGTCTTTTACATTTTGTATTCCCGTGGGTAGCCCACCACGAATTCAACCGTGATCCATTTCCATGGTCCCTTGTATTTTTTTCTATTCTATTTTGTGCCCTTATCCTCCCCGCCCCTCGCCTCCCCCCTGTCCCCTACCCCCGAGTGTCTCTCTCCTATTTGGTTTCCCTATAGTCCTGTTAGAAGTGAAACCATTTGATATTTTTTTTTTCTTTCTGGCTTATTTCACTGAGTATAATTCCCTCTAATTCCACCCATGTCGCTGCAAATTGCATATGTTTATCTTCTTTGAATGCTGAATAGCATTCCATTGTGTATATGTACCATCTCGTCTTGATCCAATCATCTATTTTTGGACATCTGGGTGGCTTCCATATCTTTTCTATTGTGAATAGTGCCACAATGAACATACGGGTGCATGTATTCTTTCGGATTTGTGTTTTTGTGTCCTTTGGGTAAATTCCCAAAAGTGGTATTGCTGGGTCGTATGGGAGCTCCATGTTTAGGAGTTTAAGGAATCGCCATACAGCTTTCCAGAGTGGTTGGACCAGTTCATATTCCCACCAGCAGTGCAGAAGAGTTCCTTTTTCTCCACATCCTTTCCAGCACTTGTTATTCCCTGTATTTTTAATGTGTGCCATCCTCTCAGGTGTGAGGTGGTATCTCATAGTGGTTTTGATTTGCATTTCCTTGATTATAAGTGATGTTGAGCATTTTTTCATGTATCTGTTGGCTATTTGCTTTTCTTCTTTGGAGAAGTGCCTTTTGAGCTCTTCTGCCCATTTTTTGACTGGGTTATTGGCTTTGTTTTTGTTGA
>PVIJ01016201.1:0-33560 GCA_004024925.1 Scalopus aquaticus
AGTCTTGTAGTTTTCTTTGTATAAGTCCTTTATGTCTTTTGTTAGATTTATTCCCAGATATTTGAATGTTCTGGTTTTGATTTTGAAGGGGATGGATTTCTTAATTTCTTCTTCTTCAGAATGGATGTTTGCATAGAGGAATGCTACTGACTTTTGTGCGTTGATTTTGTATCCTGCTACTTTACTGAACTGGTCTATTATTTTGAGTAGTTTTTCTATGGAGTTTTTAGGTTTTTGTATATATATTATCATATCGTCTGCAAATAGAGACAGTTTAATTTCTTCCTTTCCTATTTGGATCCCTTGAATGTCTTTCTCTTGTCTAATTGCTCTGGCTAGGACTTCCGGTATAAAATATGGAGTATTTAAACTGGAACTGTAATCCAGCACAATTAGCCTAGCTGGGAAGAGAGATCTTAAAAAGAACATACCTGTCAATATTTAGAGATATGATTATCAACATGGAGAATGCAAGGGAATGTGCAGAAATTTGGACTAAGGGAGTCTAGGAAGATGTAGGACAAATGATCATTATCTAAACATCAACATTTGACTTTACATTATCTACTAACAAAAATTAATGTTGAGATTGTAATACTAACAATAACAATGGAAATTTAAAATAGGAATAAATCTAACACTGTTGTAAAAGACCGTCTTAAAAGTAATTATGTAATTACTGAAAGACATTAAAGAAGCTCTGCCTGCGTGGAAAGATATGTTGTGTCTAGAGATGGGATGAATCAATACTAAAAAGGATGTCAATTCGCTCATAAATGCAGTCCCAACAATATGCAAAGCATGACCCATTGTCTGATTCATTACGTTACAAACAACCCATGTGCCAAACACTCACTTTGTTCTATTAATACTGTCTAAAATAGTATGAATAAGAGCCACATCAAATTGTGTTGATTTAAGTAAGTGCTGAGAAATTAAGGTTCCTTTTTTTTCACCCTTGCCAGCTGACCCTGCTGGTGACATCATTTTATAGACACTGAAAATTTGAGAGACAGCCTGAAGATAATATGCAATACTCTTTAGGCAGAGTTTTCATTGGAAGACTAAAGTCAATCATGGAGAGGTCTAGGCAGTCAGTGGGACTGGGAAGCTCCCTTTGCTTCTGTTCATGCTGCCATTCTGCTGGCCTGCCCAGTACACTCACTCCACCCCAGTTTTCAAAGTAAGAGGCAGAAGCATGTTTTGTTTTGCTATGTTAGGTGGCCACAAAAGCTGGTTTATCCACTCTTCTGCATGGGGCCAGTTTTCCATCTGGTGAGGAGCCAAGGGCTTCCATTCAGGCCTGGCCGTCCCCGCCTCCACCTCATTGTTTAGAGGACCCTATTCCCTTCCTTAAGCTTCCCAGATGAAGCCATGAGTCAAGACTAAGATGGCAGCAGGATTTCCTGGACAACCATGGAATCAAGCTTTGCTTCTTGGCTCAGATACAGCTAAGAGCAGTCTTCTTGCTCAGAACTGAGAGTTGTTCCCTTCTCAACAGATCTGTGACTGGTGCTGTCTGTGACTAATGGGCTGTTACAACAGGAGACATTTCATCCAGAATCAAACACTGGAAGTGTTGAGTAGTCTCTATTTCTTTCATTGATGTCTCTGTCTTCTAATGTTTAACGTCTTTCCTTTTCCTCCCCCGCTCACTACTCCCCTTTTTTCACATCTTTCCTGCTCTTTTCACTTTTCTCACTTCTCTCTCCTTATCCCCATTTGTTCATTGTCTATCTTCTACTGACTCTCCCTACACCAATTTCTTCAATTTCTGCATATGTTGTCGTGTCTTCAATGATTTCCCTAGGTTTTCTCCCTCCTTGGCCTAATTCCCTAAACCTCTGGCATTCACTCTTCTAAAACTCTACTACTTATCATCTTGTGGTAAGACATAGGCCACCATTGTAACAAGAAGAACTAACAAAGTTCCAACCACAGGAAATGTACATTAATTGGACAAAAACACCATCTAGATGGGGGTCTGTGCTTCCATGTACTTCCAAACCTCCTCTTCTCTTGGCAAATATATTTCTTTGTTTTCTTTGTGTGTGTGTGTGTGTGTGTGTGTGTGTGTGTGTGTGTGTAGGCAGATAATGTTTTGGATAATGCTTCAGGGGTTAATTATCATGAATTTGACCAGTGCAGCTTTTACTGCTATGTTTTTTATTATTTTATGGTTAAATTTTAGCTTAGCTAGGAATTTAAAGTCTCATCAGAGCGCTATACCTAAGTCATCAACAAGATTAGTGCAGAAATCACAAGATACTCTTGTGTCCTTAAGAAAATGATAATTTTTTAATGGATACCTCAAGAAATGAAAGATCAATGGTTGGCCTGTATTTCAGAGGGGAACAGTGTCCTGGCTAATTAATTTGAAGAATCATTTTCACTGTGTGTCTTCAGTACCTAACACAGTTCTTAATGTCTTAGATAATCTCAGAAAATGCATGTGGAAATAGATATTGGTTCCTATCCAATGTACCCTCCTGGGATCCCTAAATATATAACTGAGAAAGGGTCTCATGACTATATATTTCCACTCCTGCAACAAATAACAAAATTTGCATGTAAAAGATTCGCATGACTGAAGTATGTCTTGGCATTTGAATAGTCATTTAAAATTGCAAGCCACTTGGTAGTTTTTATAAACTGCCAATTTACGATAAAAAGTCAATGGAAAATGGATTGTTATAAATTTCCTGATGAGAAATTCAGGGAAGAAAAAGACACAGGCCCTGAGATGGGTCAATTTTCAATTTAGTTTAAAACAAACACTAAAGACATAAAGGAAAATGATCTATTGTGACACGATATACAAGCCTACCTTTTCTGAGTTAAGAAAGAATGTGAATGAATGATCTGAATGGGAAAAATACTGAAGCAAGCCCAAGTGATTCAAGAAGTCTCTAGATTTTCCCAGTTCACTTGATCCTCAGCTTCCTTACAGTTTCCTTCTAGATAACTAAAGACATAGTCACTTAAAAACAAAACCTGGTGTGGAGTTACCTAGTGGACACTTAGTACATACTGGGAAAATCAGTAATGCAGAGGTGCAAAAATGTACTTGTTAAAAAATGATATTTTGAAAACCATGCAAAATAGCTACCCAAGAACCAGAATTATTTTTGGCCATCTTTTCTCTTACACTATTGAGTAGGGATTTTTTTACATTGTGAATTATATCTAGCAGGGGGTGGGGGAGCTATATCAGGTGATAGCCAACTAGTCAGGACCCAGTTGTAAAGCTTGGCCATTGACTACCCTCTAAAATTTTTACTAATTTTTTTTTTATTTTCTGCAAATAATCATACACCTGAGCAAAAACATAAAGGCCAGATAGTATGGCTAAAGAGAGTGATCAGTGCCAAACATATTCATCTGGTCATATTAAAAACCACACTTAATCATTACCACACTATAAATAGTGTGAGAAGTTGTGCTTCCAGAGCAGGTCTGGCTCACAGTTATATCACGACCACCCCTGGCCCTTTGCACTGTCTTCCTCACCCTGGCATTAGGGAGTGACACTAGAGATTTGTAAACTAGAGCTGACCCTGGGTTTTTTAGTAAAACCAATAGTCAGGAAGAGACCAGTACAGAGCTGTGAAGAACATGGGCTTAGGGTCAGACAGACTTCACTTTGAGTCTTGGCTGTTTTATTTATTAGCTCTGTGATTCTGGGCAAATTTCTTAATGACCCTGATTTTGTAAAAGTAATAATACAAGTCTCCTAGGATTGTTGGGAAGATCAAAGTGATACAATGCAGGAAGACCTAGAAAAATATGTGGAAAACAATCTAGTAGAGTGAGTGTCCACTAAATGGCAGCTGCCCCTACGCTATGGTAGATCACAGCTTAGACAAGAAACATTCCCTTGGACAAGAAACATTCACTTGTTCAGCTGACATTGTGTATTTACTATGGGACAAGCACCGAGTTAGGGGCTGAAATGGACTATTCCTTATGTGGATAGAAAAGCTCATTTGGAAACCAGAACTGAGAAAAATGTATGGAATGTAGTAGAGAGTTGCTCTGACCCTTGACAGAGAGAACCAGAGATTCCTGCTTCTGCAGATTGAAAATCAGAGGGCTATAACCTTGATGAACCTAACATCTATCAAAGTAAAAACAAGTATTTCATTTTCATGCAGTGTCCTTATTTTTCAACTCTTCCCCTCTTAGGTGAGTTGACTTTAGTCATTTAGATGGCCTGATTGGATCTCAGTTCCAAACAAAATTGACTGAATAAGGAATGGAAAGCAAAGTTTTTTTGCCATTTCCTTATGGCAGAGAAAAGTCTTCAGTATTCTGTTTTATTTTTCTTTCCTCACCACCCCCATTATGAGCTAACTGTATTACAAAGAGAAAATTCTAGTTGAAATCTAGAAGTATAATTTAAGTTATTTAAAGTTTTTAAAGGACTTACTGCAGTCGAATGCCATGAGAAACAACAGACTCAGTCAGCCGTTATAGTGTGAATTTGTTTATTTCACTACTTTCTCCATAATTTCTTTAACCAACAGTAGAGGAATATGTGTGTTTGCTGGCATGATAGCCTTTAATTCTCCAGTAAGGAGTTCTAGATCCGTGGTGTGGTGGGAAGAATAATGGACCCTAAAGCTTGTCCTAATTCTTGGAACCTGGGATTGTAAACCTTACATGGCGAAAGTGATGTTGCAGGTGTGATCAAGTTAAGGCACTTGAGATGAGGAAATTATCCTTAATTATGTGGGTTGGCCTGATCTAATGGAGGAGTCCTTAAATAAGAAAACCTTTCTCAGCTGTGATCAGGAGAGACAAGTATCTACAAAAGCAGGATCAGAGAGATGCTCTGTTATTGTCCTTAATGACGGGGGAAGGAGACCATGAGCCAGGAAATATGATGGGTCTCCAGAAACTGGAAAATGCAAAGAAATTTATTTTCCCCTAGGCACTCTGGAATCTTGGGATGTACTAATGCCTTGACATTACCTCAGTGAGATGTGTATTGGAAATCTATCCTACTGAACAATAAAGTAACACATTTGTGTTAAGTCAATAAACGAGTGGTAATTTGTAACAGCAGTCACAGAAAAGGAAGACACAAGAAGACAAGGAAGTGAGGACTCTCGGGCAGGAGGGAGGAAGAATTGACGTCATGGAAGAGTAGTAAGTGTCTTGAGCCAATCCTTTTCTTGGTCCAGAAACTAGCCAGAATGAGCATCACACCGCATGACTATGGAAAAAAGCAGAAGCTGGCCATTGAAATATAGTAAGTCTTATATACATGTGTGTTCACTTTAAAAGAACTTGGTCCTCCATTATGGGCCATTCTCTAAAAACCTGTCTTTATTGTGTATCTCTGTTGCTTCTTATATCTTTCTTAGAGTTTCTCATGAAGTTTTATCCTTTTGTCTCTTTTCTGGATTACTTGTTTAATACTTTATTTCACATTAGAATTTAGGGTCCCTTATTCCACATTAGACTATAAACTCTAAGAACAAAAGGACTATGAGTGTTTATTGATCATTGTATTTGAAGTTCCTATCCACTGCAGAAAGAATGGGGGCATTTCCACCTGCCTTCTGAGCCCAGCGTCCCCTCCCCTTCCCTACTGTCCTCTTCACCCACAAAGTCTGCAGTGGAATTGTAAGAAAGACTGGCATGAACAAAGAAGGAAGTTAAGGAAGTTTGTCCTTTGGTATTTCGTGGTCAAGGAATTGGTGTGTTTGCAGTAGCTAAATCATTTATTAAGGTTTATTTTGTTTTGTTCTTTGGGGTTAACCTCAGTTTTCAGATATGTGAACCATTGCATTTTGACTTCTAATATGGCCATGAAGCAATTTTGAGAATCAAAACACTAAAATAATCACCATACAAGGGCAAGAAAATATCTGGTTTCATTCAGTGAATCAACTTCACATAGAAAGTCCTTGAGAATTACAAGGAAATTGATCCTAAGGGGAGCCAAAGGCTAGTAGATTGGACCAGCCAAAGGTCATATATAAAAAGACTAGGTGGAGCTAGAAAAAAATTTTAGGACTCATGATTTTCAGTTCAGAAGTTTTGGTTCTTTTCTTATTTTCCTTAAGCACCATCTTTCCCCAGCAGACCCATCTGAAAGTGGGTGGAACCCAGAGAAATCCTCATTGTTGTGTTTTTTTCAACACTTCTTTCTTACTCCTCCAAAAAACATGTTCATATGGGTGAAATCAGGTGAAAAGATTTATGAGCGCCAGTTCTTATAGGCCCTGAACAGTGAAGTTAGAGATGTAAAAAGTGGCTCCTCCCTCATCTTTTGTCTCCCTCAACCAATCTGGGGCACATGCTGTAAGGAACCTCACAACATTGCTCAAGAGGCCTGGGTTTGGCCCTTTAAATGATGTCCCAAAACAATCAAACTTACCCACAGGAATTAAGTTTATGGCTCTTCCTGTCTCCATCTCTTCTCATTTCCTCTCTTGTCTTCTTGTTGATGTCTCATGGTACCTCCCCTAATCTAGCTCTTGGCCTTTCTCTATTCTGACATTCAGAAACTGATTCTGGCCTCACTACACTACTCCACCTCTTGTTTCCCAGACAGGACTTGATATTTATGCCTGGCTTCCCAGCCAAGGACCAGCCTGCTCCAAGTTTCAGTCTCATTAACTAGCATGTGACAGGTTTGCTGTCCTGGGGACATCCCTTGGTTTGTTGTTTTTCTTGGTTTTTGTACCTCCTCTGATAATAAATAGGTAAGATGCTCATGATAGAATTCTTCACTTTTCTTTAAAAAATGTTTTCTTCTTAAGACCAGAAAATAGAATGGAGGTTTTCAAGGGCTGGATGTGAGGGGGAAAGGGGAGTTGTTGTTTAATAAGTATAGAGTTTCAGATCTGCAAGAAGAAAAGTTCTGGAGATTTGTTCCATGAAAATATGAATACACTTAACACTACTGAACTGTACACATTTTAAGTGGCTAAGGTGGTAAATTTTATATTATGTGTGTTTTTTGTAATCATATTTTTTTAAAGGAAAGTTTAAAAGATTTTTCTTCTGAGCTCTCCTCTTTATGCTGTATGGTACATTGTTTTAGCTAGTCTATTTGATTAAATGCTTATTCACCTAAATTGTTTTAGAAATTGAATCTACCAAGTGGGTCTATCTTTGGGGTTGTCCAATCTTTATTTTCTTCATACACATGATTTGAAGAGTATGGTAGTTTACATTCCATGAATAATAGTTGAGCACAGCTATTTGCTAAGCACTGTAGAATTTGAAGATGAACTACACACAAGTCATTATTTACTGAAGTTTATGCACCTCAACAATAATCATGCTAACAGCTCTGCCATGTATTATGATCACTCCATGCCAGAAACTATGCTCTGTGTTTTATATATATTGTCTCTTTTAATCTTTTACAAACTAATAAAGTGGTTAATTTTTCTCTATTCAATAGTCTTTTAGTAGAGTTACTATGTACCTGCATAAAAAACAAAGTAGAATCCAGTTTTAGCAAAATGGAATTAACATAGATTAATGTCTGTCTGCCAAACAGAGTGCTGAAGAATCTTACATAGGACATTTTATCTCCATTTTGCAGATAAGGAAATTGAGGAGCAGCCAGATTAAGAGACTTGCCAAAGGCCACTTCATTAAAAGAAACAAAGATGTATTTGAAACCAGAATCTGGATGTTCCCCAAAACTGCATGATTCTTACTATTACATTATGTGGCCTTCCTAATACAATAATACAAGTTGGAAAATGGTTAAGTACATTAGGAATTCAATAAGAAATCAGGTAGGAGATGAGAGAAGAAGAGATTCACTTCTAGCTGGAGTTGGTGAGGTGAGAAAATAAAAAGGGAAACAACAGGAGCACAGGAGCAGGAGGAGAAATGCAGCGTTTGTATTCCATGAACAAGCAGAACAGTTGGCTGGAATCTTCTAGGCACGAAGTAGAACAATAGGAAATCAGACTAGACACGAAGCACTGCCTAGACCTGTAGGGCCTAGATGCCAGGCTGAGAGTTTGGACTTTAGTATCTATGTGGTGAGACTACTGCTACCAACCAAGAGCTGTGCTCTGTTCATCTGGCATCGGCGTCTGAGCTGAACTGTGGAGAGGTCGGGAGAATGAAAAGAAAAAACTAGCTAAACCTTCTCTCCTTGTTTTCTTTTTACTTACCACTGGCCTTTACACTGGAAACATATCCTCAACATGTTGAAATCAAGGACTCAATAGTGTATTTGCCTGAATCTACTTGTTTTTAAGTGAATTAAATATGATTATTTTTTACCACTTTCCTTAAAAGTCTGTAGGTTTAAAACCTAATTTGAAGTTCATTTTCCATAGAGGAATCCAATTTGGCTTTTGTTGTTTCTGGTCGGATATTATATGATTTTATTTTTTTATGGCAAGCCTTTAGAATGGTTCACAGATGTTGCTGCTAAAATAGGTCCTTCTGGAACTATTTGGCCTGAGAGCATCTCTGCTGCCATGGATTAAATTAATAGGAGACCTCTTGTTTAAAAATCAAGGCCATACTCAAATTTAAGAAATAATAGTTTTCTTGAAATAGATAATGCAGTCATGGGGACAAGCAACAATTGGGTTGCTAGCCGTGAGTGCACATCAATGCCAAGTTCAAGTTAGAGACCATCTCTCCCAAGGAGAGAGAGATCAACAAGGTTAATGTTTTTATAAAATAAAGTCATGCTCCTATTGGTGAGTTATACTGAAAAACTCTAGTAACTAAAAGAATACTTCTGGCTTAATTTATACATCTGGGTATGCTGAAATTTAACAGACTAGTCACCACTAGAAATAATTTTATAAAATATGATCATGTTGAAATATCAACTAAACATTAGCTGAGTTTTGCACAAACTGGAGCAGCAGGTATGTGCCCCCCCCCAATGTATTCTTTGGTCTTCTGCTCTTTTGCTCTTCTCTTCAGTGAGCTCAGCCATTGCCACCAAGCTGAAGAAGCTTGTCACCCTCTTAGGAGGATTTTTCATGTCTCCGCCTCTGGTTATGACCTATTTTTCAAAATCCGAATTGACACCATTCTAAGATGCATCGCCCTATCAGGCACCTATGCTCCAAGATGTCCAAACCAAATTTATCATTTTGCCCACATCTGGGGACTGAAATAGGACCCATACATAAGCGCTCTCTAGATCATGTTCCAGGAAAATTAATCCCCCAAAAGCTTAAATTAAAAAGGAGATTAATGGTCTACTAAGTTTGGGAATTTCTACACATCATATCATACTTTCTTGGGTAATCAAGATGGAAATCAAACTTCTAAAGAACCATAGTTCTCCTGCAATAGAAAATGTTTATTTCATTTATTGTTATATTTTCTATTAATTCCCTTTCATGTGTAGCATCTGTTAACATCCTGAAAAAAAGAGTGGTTACAAAAAAGATTCTGAGGCCAACCTCTATAGATCATTTTTGACTCTCCCTACCCCATAAACACTACATTTCATCCTTGGAGCACACCTTAAGTCAGACTACCTGAACTTAGTGCTAACTTCCCTGCTTACCACTTGTGATATGTGGGCAGATTATCTAATCCTTCTGCTCAGTTTCCACATCTTTAAAATGGTTGACCCACCTTAAAGGATGTGAGGATTCAATGAGGTAATGCTTGCAATGCTCTCTGAACAGTGCCAGGAACATAATAGTCACAGAAAAATTCTCACTTTTATTAATCTTACTGTTACCTCTAAAATGTCTCTCATATATTTCCTATTGCCTTTGACATTTCCATGGCTTAAGTACTCATCATTTGTTTCCTGGTCCATGATAATAAAATAGCAGTTTACACTTAGTTTGGTTCTTACGATTTACTCAATGTTTTCCTGTACATTAGCCAATTAACCTAAAAAAACTTCATTTATTCTATTTACCAACCCTTTGCAATTCATTCACTACACTGCTATTAAATTCTGTTTAAAACACAAATCTATTGCAGACTTTTAATGATCCTCCACTAGCTGTATAATAAAGGGAAGCAACAGCTCCTCAGTGAGGTGAACATATCCCTGACTTCACACTGCCATCACCTGTGACATAAACTAGCACGCTGACTGCTCCTCAGAATTACAAGGTACCATAAGTTTTCATACCTCTTGACTTAGCTGCTACTGTATTTTGTTTTGCCTTGAATACTTTTTCTTCTTCCACTTATGAAAAATCCTACTCATTCTTTGAGATCTACCTCAAATTTTACCTATTCTATGAGGTATTTCATAGTTTCATGCAGCATTCTCTCTTTGATTCTACATTAGAAAAAGATTAAAAAAAACTCACATAGCATTGTTTTATCTCACGTAATTAATTGTACAGAGAATATCTTCCACATTCAACGGTGAGCTCAAGGAGAGGATGTTGGATTCATTCTTTTATATGGCACAAACCACAGTACCTTCTGCGTAGTGGGTGTTCATACAGACATTTATTGACTAAATTTGCCTACATAAAGGACTTCTTACTACTCATTAGTATATACCTTAAACAGTGTTACACTTGAGAAACAATTGGTTGGTAATTCTCTCCTGGCCGAAAGTGTCTACTCTTTACAAAATAATTCACAATGGGATCCCTTTGATAGGGAAGTGAGCCAATATCTTTAAATAAAAACACAGTCACATGGAACTTTTGTAAAATACGCCTACAACACACACCTGTATCCACCAACCATCTCAGGATTCTGACTTCTTGGGATAATACCATGTTTTTGTTGGGATTCTCTTAGAATAAATATAAAGGCCAATTAATATACTGGCTGTATAATAATATCATATCTTCTTTTTTCCGATGGAGACTTCCTGGTTGGCTCTCAGAGAAGTGATCTAATCTATAGCCTCACTGCCTAATCTAAGTTCACTTTCAGGTCAGATGTCCTTAGCTTGTTTCTGATTCAATGACCTCATCTCCTTCAAGGGAGCTACTCTTCCTTCAAAGGCTGCTATTGGAAAATCACACTAAAGACTTACCCACTCCAGAGACAAACTTTCCAGATCTACAGTGTACTATTCCCCGCTGTGCATTGTTCTCAACACCTCCTTCCTAGCCTGTTGATGGGTCTTGGAAATACTGAGTAGAAGTAGGAGGAATAACTCTTTAATAACCTTCCATTTTCCTACAAGTGCATTTAATTAATCTCTTTCCCAAAGAAGTTAAATGCTAATGCTTGAAAACGTATTTTTAATTTTTTCTTTGTGATTGCCACAGGACTCACAGGCTTAAGCAGGGACGTCTCCGTGTCAGGAAGAAGTGTGGGGCCGGGGTTAAGTATCATATTCTTTGTTCATACCAATATTTACAGATTCTCAGCTCTTACTCAGAACCTCATATTCTGGACCTCCCATCCATTGCTGCCTTCCATGACTTGGACACCTTGTTTCCATTTGGCCTGTTAATGATAAACTATTATCTTTGCCTGCTACACCTCTGCCAAGAGCTTTTTTTTTTTCCCCCAGAAATTACTTTATAGTTATTATCTAATCTTTATAAAACCATGGAGGAAGTTTTCCCATCTAACAGACGGTAAATGATTAAGGAGAAGACAGTTAAAGAACCTGCTCAAGGTGACACGGTAATTCAGGGCTGGAATAATACTGAGTGTCCCCAGTGTTCATTTTCCATAGTTCATCTAATATCCTAATATCATCTGAGTTTCAGTTTATTTACAATTTCCTTTTTTTTTAAATTACTGAGTGAATAAGTAAATGAAAGGATGCATGTGAAAAGATGGCATATAGTTAAGCTCTCCGTGGAGAGTTTTGTACTGTTTCTTTGTTGTTCACCAACTCTGGCTTATAGTCACATTTTTGAAACAGTTGCTTGATGATGAGAGTAGTTATAACTACAGGTGCAATTAAGTATGTAAAGCTATTAAGATTTTTTCTGTAAATTATGTAAATTACCAAAATGATTTTAGAAGCTCTGTTTTTAGCTTTTTATTAAAGAATTACAATATTCTCTCCTAGATTTTATTTGTATTTGTCTCAGAGGTCTACCTTTTTATGCACAGCTGTAATTTGTTCAGTAGCAACTGGATGAAAATAGTGAGAAAAAATGCTCAATTGGGGTGAAGAGTGGCGTTTTCACAATTCTGACAGCTATTAATTATAAAAATATTTTGTGCCTAAATAGAAAATACATAATTAATAAGTGCTAAGTGTCTTCATATTTTTTAAAGCAAATTTCTTTTTATCAGCTCCAAATGCTCCTTTTTTCTGGAAGTTTAAAGTGCTTCAAATCACCTTGCTTTTTCCAGTTTATAATAATTAGTTTCTTCCCATTTTGCAAGTGTTCATAATATTTGAATATGGAATGGAAAGTAGAATGTCCTTGCCCATCAATAACTCTTTCTTCTTCTTTTTTTCTGTGTCCACAGAGGTTATATTCCCACCCTTCCTTAGAGTTAGTTGTGATCAAGCAACTAAATTCTAGACATGTTGTACATTTGGGTACCAGAAGATTTGTAACCTCTTTCCCCTATCCTCCTTCCCCTGCCAACCATGATTCTACTCTCTGTTTTTATATCCTCAACTTTTCTAGATATCATATAAAAATGATTCAATGTAATATTTGTCTTTCTGTGTCTTATCAATTCACTTAGCATACTAGCCTCCAGGTTCATCCATGTTGTCACAAGTAGCAGGATTTACTTCCTCACATGTAGATAAAAAAGGAAATAAATATATATATATTAGATTTTCTTTATATATATATATTAAAGGTATACATAATATTTATATACTATATACTATATATCATATTTTCCTTATCCATTTATCAATAGACACTTAGGTTGCTTCCATATCTTGGCTACTGTGAGTGATGCTGCAAGGAGCATGGAATGCAGATATCTTTTTGAGATTAATTTCATTTCCTTTGGTTATGTACCTAGAAGTGGAATTGCTATATTATATGTTAGTTTTATTTTTAATTTTTTTAAATTTTTTTTGTTTTTTTAATTTTTTTTTAAAGATTTTATTTATTTATACATACAGCTGGGGTACAGGCCAGAGGTGTGGAGTGGTGAGAGGCTTCACCAGAGACAGAGTGGGGAGCAGAGTAGGCAGATCAGAAACACACTGCTGAGGGGAGCAGCAGGCAAGGCAGGAGAAGTCTGCTGCGCCACGTGGAATTCTCTCTGGCTGGGTGTCGAACTCGCATCGCCACTGCCGACAGCTCCACAGCGCAGCGCTCAACCGCTGTGCCACCAGGGAGGCCCATTTTTAAGTTTTTGAGGAACCTCCATACTGTTTTCCATAATGATTACACCAATTTACATTCTCAATAGGAAGGTTCCTTTTTTGCTATATCATCTTCAACATGCTAACTCCTGTCCTTTTGGTAATAGTCATCCTAGCAGGTGTGAGGTGATATCTCATTGTGGTTTTGATTTGCATTTCCGTGATGATTAGTGATGTCAAGCACCTCCTGATATGTTGGCATTTTGTATATCTTCTTTGTAAAAATATCTGTTCAGGCTCTTTGCCCCTTTTTAAATTTGGCTTAACTTTTTTGCTATTGAGTTGTAACATTTCCTTGAATATTTGGGATATTAACCCCTTGTCAGATACTTGATTTGTAAATATTGTCTCCATTCCATAAATTGTCTTTTCAGTTTGTTGATTGTTTCCTTTGCTCTGAAAAAGCTTTTTATTTTTATATTGTCCCATTTGTTTATTTTTGCTTGTTTTTGCCTGTGCTTTTGGTGTCGTATACAAAACAAATCACTGTCATGGTCAACGTCAAGGAACTTTTTACTATGTTTTCTTCTAGGAGTTTCACAGTTTCAGGTCTTCCATTTAAGCTTTTAATCCAGGTTTCAGGTTAATTTTTGTGCATAGTATAAGATAAGGGCCCAATTTCATTCTTTTGCATACAGATTGTTTTCCTAACACCATTTATTAAAGAAACAGTCTCTTCCTCATTGTGTATTCTTTGTACACTTGTTGAAGATGAGTTCATCTAATTTGCATAGGTTTGTTTCTGGTCTCTTCTGTTCCATTGATCTGTGTACCTATTTTTATGCAAATACCATACAGTTTTGATTACAGCAGCTTCATAATGTGCTTTCAAATTAGGAAGTTAATGTCTCCCACTTTTTTATTCTTTCTCAGGATTTCTTTGTCTAATCAGGGTGTTTTGTAACTTCTATAATTTAAGCCTACATGTTTAGGTTTAATTGCCATTTTAGGAAGAATGAGGAGCATACTTTCCTTTTGTAGTATGAGTTTATGGGAAGAGAAAAGTGGAGAGAGCATGAACAAACACAGTGAGAATCAAACTACCTTGATATTTTCTCTCCATGGATGTTAAAGAGGTAAGGAAAAGCACTTGAAATACACAGAGGAAAACATTCAGGGCAGAAAGGTTTTTGCCAAGCTTCTCATTTAGGATTCTTAACAGAAATCCTCTTCAGACTGTCTTTAAAATGTTGGGACACAGTATAGTATGATGTGCATAGAAAGAACTAGCCCACAGGAAAATAGCCTCAAAACCCAAAAGTTCCCATGTGTCTTCCACCTGGGGGTAGAGTACAGTTATCTCACAGTTAGGATGGAAAAACTAGGTGGCTGCCAGAATCAAGAGTTGGAGAGTGAACAGGGACAAGTTTGCAGTCACAACTCTACCATAACAGAGGTGAGAGGAGGTATGTCTCTACAAAGTATGGTCAAGCCCTATCAAGCTGAAAGACCAACCCACAAGTTACACAAGCACCATCTTAATAGCAGACACCCCTGACTATGCAGCGACATAGAGACAGGACCTATCATGCAACACCTGGCTCCAGGTCAGGCACAGTCCAGAGCAACTAAGGATCTCATCTCATTTTTGCCAGTCAGAGGTCACTTGAACCATACTTCTCTATGTATATGAACACCACTGTTGAGAAGAGCAGAGGAGAAGTCAGAAAAGGAAAGTCTATGCATTTTATCAGAATGGGACTGAGAGTTTATCTAATGAGTCTGTTTAAATTATTCAATGAGAAAATACTGAATTGGTTTATAATGTCATACCACTATCTAGTATTGTGGGCACTATTGAAGGAAGTTAGAACAGTTACAGGAAAGAACAGAGTACATTTTTCTTTACACATTGAAGTATATGTAGTTCAAGTGCATTTGTGACCCCACTAGATATATGTAGTCATTTTATTTCTAGATAAGCAAACTAAATTATCAGAGGCAGAATTGTATCCATGACACAGCAGACACTACACCAACTTTAAAGCTCAACACAGTACTTTTTCTTTAGACTCTGCAGGTTCCCGTCCCAATATTCTATGTTTATTATTCTGCATGTAACTTTAGAGTTCATATATAAACTTTGGACTTATTGGGATATAGTTATAACTCTCGTGAGGGAGAAAGAGAAAGAGTAAATGATATTTTTAAGGGATTTTTCAGAACACATACAAGCATTTGAATTGCAATTATTTTCTATTTACACATACAGGCAAGCATCAGAGTGCAAAGTTGTGTCATAGTATGTAGAGAACTTACTTTGTATACCTGAACTGTGGAATGATGGATACCTGATGATTTTTTTTAAGGCTTAGGGTACTTGTTCCTATGTCTCATGGAGGAATGCCCGAAGAGGAATGTGGTTTGTTTGCCAAATACTCTAGTCACCTGAGTTCCACCACTCAGCAGAAAGTGAAGAGTTCTTTCTTGCTTTGCTCTTAAAGGGATAATCTTGAGGAATACAAAAGCTTACCTTAAGCTAAAAGAGAGTTAAGGAATCTATGATTTTCCTTTGGGAGTCATAAATAAGTATTGAATAGCTATTTGAAGTGTTTATCTTGCAACACCATATAGATTTTTTCCCCAAGCAGCTTTACACGATTGCACAGTCTTTATAAGAATGATATGGTCTCAGTTGTTTCAATAGAGTAAGGATGACTCTCTCCATGGAATGCTGTTGTCTCACTCCCAACTGGTTCTGGCAGTTTTTTGCTATATAAGTGAGAAGCAGTAGTGACCCTATGGAAAATTGACTAAAGGGAAGCACAGTTACCAGTTGTTACTCAAGGACAGAGAGAGGAGCTGTTCCAGGAAGGTTAAGTAGGAGCCAAGTAAGGAGAGTCACAAAAAGGGGTTTGCTAAAGAGAACTGCTTCCCTAGAGCTCTCTTTCAGGGTGAGTTTTTCTGAAGAGTAAAGGAATTCAATCCACATTTTCTCCTTATCATTGTATAAGGGTAAGACGTGAATTTTCTTATAAAAATTCAGTGGAGGTAGAACCTCAGAAACTTCAAGTTAGACCTTTTGTCAACACAGAGACTCTGCCCCTGACTTCTCAGCCCTGAAAGTGGACCCAGGGGAAGAACACTGCATTAATACAAGGTGCCGAGTGGGAAACGATTGCTCTTGTAACTTTATGGTAAAATCAACAAAACTTCACTTAGCAGTCCTTTTCTTCTTCAGTTGTTGAGTTTGAAGGGCTTATTTTGAGCATTGCTGGCACCTATGAAAGAAATTTTTAGCAGTGTCACTTCTGAAACAAAGCTGAAAAGAAGCAGGTTCCCCAATAATTTTAGAAAGCCCTAGAGTATTAAAAAAGACTGACATAGAAGAGAGAAGTGTTCAGTTAACCTGCTGGATTTCCTTTGATTTCTGAGGTTTAAATAGGTATAAAATTGATCGACTAGATGTACTCTCTGTGTCTCTGATCTTTGTTGTAGTTGTAACCGACATACATATATAGATAACCACTCTCTAATCTTATTTATCAGTTTTGCTATTTTGAAACTCATACTTTGACTTTGATAAATATGCTTTTTCATAGTGTATAAACATCCTTCTATTTTTGATTTACTGAGAGTTTTTTAAATTTAAAAAGTTTAATTTCATCAAGGCATTTTTAACATTTATTGTAATAAATGTTTTTGTCAGTGCGGTAGACTTTTTTTTTAATGAGGTAATCTTGGTTTACATCATTGTTTGTGTTTTAGAGTTATAGGATCTCCCCCCTCAGGTGTTACCACACTGCACCCACCACCAAAACACCTAGGGTCCACCACCAAGGCCATTGTGCTCCCCCCCCACTGTGCTCTTATCCCTTTCTCTCCCCTCTGGTAGCCTCTGTTCTATAGACAGCTTCCTAGAGTTACTATTTATTTTTCATTATTGTTATAATTTTTGGTGTACCATTCCTGAAGGCACTGCAACACCAGGTTGATGAGTGGAGGGAGCCCATCTCCCTGCTCCAAAAGCCCATTTAATATATTACCCTTGGAGAGAGGATCTATCAAATATTAAACTTACAAGAACAGATACAACAATTGATCTTAGTCAAAAGGCCAAGTGATCTAGGGTTAGTTTTTAGTTTGCTATATCCAGCCCTTTGTTTAGTTTCTCTGTTTTCTACATATAAGTAACATCAATATGGTACATCATGTAAGTAACATCAAAATCCTTTATTAATGGATTTCCGAATGTTGAACTATCACTGCATTTCTAAAATACATTTCAATGGCCTGATGGATTTGCTAATTTTTATTTGTGGTTTTGCACTCTATTTTTTTTCTACTTACTGTCTTTCCAAGTTTTAGTAGCCAGCTATGCTAGCTGCATGTAACAAATGAGCTACAATGTCCATAGTTTCATGTGCTCTATAGTGCTCTCATTAGCATAAACATAGTTTATTCTAAAAAGATTTTCCAGAAATTTATCATTAGATCTATGGTGAGGTACAGGAAAAGGAGCAATTCTTTGGCACCTTTTTTGAGTTATTTTGTAGTTATTTGAGACTAGTTATTTGTTGTTTTAATATCTCCTTGCTGCTTTTAATTCATGTTTCTTGGAAAAAATATCTTTTTTCATCAACAGATGATTAGCAAAGAATTGTGGGTAGTGTTCTCTTATAATTTTTGATTACCTATGGGTTTATAGTTATATCATCTTTCCTAATGTTGTGTATGTATAGTTTTACAATGTTTTCTTGGCTGCAACAGATCTTTGTCTATACTTTTTAACTGAAACTTAAAATCTATAAATTCTGTTTATATCTATTTTCTAATTTATTTTCTGCTTTTACATTTATTTTCTGCTTTTACATTTATGAATTCCTTTCCTGCTTTTACATTTATAAATTCCTTTCCTTTCCATTTAGGAATTAATAATTTCCTGGTTGAGGTTTTAATTTAATTTTATTCTTTCTCATTTATCAAATAAGGTATTTGAGTTTCTAGTATCTTGGCTGTGGCTGTAGTATCCATTTTTATATGGAAATTTATGTACAAATGAGAACAAATTAAATGTCATTTTTGGAGAATTGTATTGAAAAAACCCATATTCAAAAGATAGAAATATGCAAGAGAGAGTGAACAATTTGAGAACAGTGGAATATCAATCAGCATAACCAACTAACTGGAACAGGCCAGTTGGATTTGTATCTTGCTTTCTTCTTTTGAAGGCAAATAATACGATGGGAAAACACTCACATGAGATATGTATTTAAAAACAATTTGTCAAAGGGTTTTTTTGGGCCAATGTGTATTGATTCCAAATCTCCATACCTTTTTCATTTTTTTATACCAATCAATTATGCTCAGAAAGAACATGCCTTGCAAGGTTACCATCAGAGACTAAATTATTTTTCCTATACTAGTTTTAGGAAATGTCATGAGTACATTTCTATAATGATAAGAGCAATATTTCCAAGGATTTTTTCTCACAAAAAGATGTCATTTAATTTTTGATCATTTCCAAAATGCCTCATTCTCTGAGCATTTAAATGAAACATGACTTTATCATCCTTATTTTGTGTCAATAGCAGTAACAATACCTGCATTTACTGAGCACTTCCTATGCGGCACTTAGTATCTTAAATCTTCTGTGGTCCTACCTTATTTGATCTTCATGGCAATGTAATGAGAAAGGCAGTGATGAGGAGAAAGAGGCACAGAGTAGATAAGTCAGAGTCAATAAGTTGCAAAGCCAGACTCAAAACCCAACCTCTTCCTAAAGCCCATGTTCTTAAATTCGTACAACACTGCTTACCAATGAGTAGAAAAGTGTGAGGCAAAATCACAAGAAAAAGCACTGGGTAAGTCAACCATTACCTAGGATGAAATGAACAACAGGACCCAGCAATACAGAAGCATAGCTCCTCCAAAGCTACATAGCCATTTCAGCCCTGGGAAGGACAGTGTGGCTCCCTCAGTGCAGAAACACAGTCTCTTCAAGATGGTCTGTGACATTTGTCTTACCATCCCAGTAAGGAATTAGGTCCACTCTCTCATTAACTAATAAGATGATTTCTGTATTATATTTCAAGTCCTGTAAAGGTTTTCCCATTCAAAAGATGCTAACTTACAGGAACCCTTGCCTCTGGGTGGTGTCACACCCAAGGGAAGTATGTGGTTTTATCTGTCTGTGGTCCTGGTCCTGAGAACCAGGTGCAGTGTCCCTAGTTGATCACAAGATGTGCCTTCACCCAGGCCACCTTCAAAGATTTTTTTCCACTTCCATATGTTCTTTCCAAATTGGCATGGCATGGGAACTTGGGGTTTGCTTCTGGAGCATCCTTTGTTTTTAAAAAGCTAATATTTATTTCCTCGTTTGCCTTGGCAAAAAATAAAACAACAGTAATAGTAATAACACTTGGCACTAAGAGTGAGAACCCAGAGAAAGATTAAAAGTGGCAACTAATGAAGCAACTCTTCTTCATAGTTGCGTCCAAGGGAAACACTGGGAAAATTCATTTTAAAATATCACTCCATATGTCATCTCAAATGTGTTTTCATATGTTTGTCATGGTTTTGACCAGACTTCAGTACAAATTAGACAAAAGATGATGATTTGACTCTTCTTGAGTGTTTGCCACAGCACAAGCCTTTCTCTGCTGGGACCAAATACATGTCACTTTTATCACGTTTTCTCCCTGACCTGCCAAATGCTTCTGAGTTTCTCTTAGTTCTTGTACTTGCATAGTCACGCAATGTCTTCTTTAAAAAGGGAAAATAAAGGAGCTTGACTAAAACAAACAGTTGATATTGATCTAAGCTCACTACAAAGGAAAGTAATTAAAGGACAGATCATTATTTCTCTGATGCAATTTTTAATCGCCCCCACAATAAATTCTCTACCCTGATTATCCCACTGCATTCAGAGATTTGGGCTATTGTGTTCCAGGTTTCATGCTGTGTAGTTCAATTGAATTACCTCATGAATGTGATCAAGGCAGGTTGATTTGGTTCTTGTTTTAGTAAGAAATTGTCTTAGTCATGAGCTCTTTTTTTTTTTAAACCCAAGACAAATAACTTCAATAATGAGAAAGAGTTTACAGAAAATGTAGCTGTATCAACAAGAAATGAGTTTCCATTAACTGTTTGTCTAATTATGTCTTGTATTCATAACATTGATTTCAAATGAGAGGGAACAAAGTCTTCAAATTTAAGTGGTAGCTTTAGTAACTCCTCCATTCTGCATAGTAGAATGAAATGGAGTAAAGCCTAAATGCTTGTGGAAAGGAAATTAACTTTGTGGCAATATAAGTTTTCAGAGTATATTCATCATTTTAAAAAAATGAATAAAATTTGTATAACTTGCTGTTTTCATTGCATTGCTTTTCTATTGCCTTCTCACTAAATACTGTTATTTGTAAGTAGAATAACAGTACTAGATGTTATTATACAGCACTTCAGATGTTTTGAGTTTGACTTCCTCCTTCATCTCTCATTCCTTTTTGTGAATGTCTTCTCTTCCTATTTTTCCCATGTAACTGAGTCCCCAAAACAGTCAATAAGTAAGGGATGTTTATTGATTTTTTGGAATTTGCTCAATGATAATTACAAAAGAGTGAGAAAGTATTAATGCAAGGCCTGTAAATTAGTATTAGAACAAAGAGGATCAATATTTATGAAGCAAATATACTAAGCACTATATATACATTATGTAATTTGACCCTTGGGGTAATTATTTATTAGTTCCACTTTTCAATGTGGAAATGAGGGCTCAGTGAGGTGTGGCTCAGGAACTCAGCCAGAGCCAGAGTAAGCGCTGGAAGCCAGGTCTCCTGTCTGGCTGCCTACAGAGTGTACCCTTCCCGTTGTGCTACAATGCCACCTCTGAAAATGGGAAAACACAACCTTTATTCAAATAATGTTTCTTAGTACCCAAAGTGGTGGTTTCTTCTCTTTACTCTATAAAGACTAGAGGGGAAAGCAACTTGTCACCACACTATACAAAGTTAGGTGTATACTATGGACTCTGAAAGGTTGGCTTTAAAAACTGAGAGAAAACAGCTCTTATCCTCAGTCAGAGAATTTAGATGGGCAGACGGCTCCATGAGGAGAGAAAGTTCCCAGCAAAGAAATTGGGGTAGGATGAGGAAGAAAAGTTGATGATATAGGCAGGAACTGGTATGATATGATTATTTGGGTAAATTTTTCCAGAAGAACCTGTAAGTAATAGTTGTTGCTCCCAAAGAAGGGCACCGAATGCTAGGAGCTGAGAATGATGGAGACTTTTATATTCTCTTTCATTTTTTGAAAGTTATAAAATGGGAGTGTGATAAACAACACATGAAAATGAACATGAGTAAATGAAGAGACTGATGTAGTTTCACAAGTATCTCTTGAACTGATAACTGAAAAATATGTTTAATAAGAATAGTAGTAACAACAGGAAGGTTTGTATATAACTGAAATACAAAACTTACAAAATTTGCATTTATTGTATAATTTAACTATAATTCTGCAGTGACTTCCCTTATTAGATGGAATATTTTTTAAGCTACGTGTTACAGATAAAGATATTTAGATCAAACCAGTAGACCCAGGTCACAAACAGTATATGGCACCCTCATGTTTTGACTCCAAGTTCAATGCTTCCATCATACAAAAGGTAGCAGGAGAGACAAATACTCTAGGAAAAAATAGAGAAGATGCCTCCAACCTATTATGAGAGAGTAAGTACAGTACAGCCCAGATTAAGAAAAAGCAAACAAAAATTCAAAAGATGGCAAACTTAAATATATTCAGAACAAGAACAAGAATTTTTGTAAGCCTACTCCCTTTGAAAGACAACAGAAAGAAGATGGACTTGCCTACATTCTAATTTGCTTTTATCATCTTTGCCAACATGATTGGCTGGAAAGGGGAAACATTTGAGAAGAGGCAACTGAAGTCTAAGATTGGTTAAGGGATAAACAGAGAGTACATAATTACTCTAATGAGCTTGAATCTCATTACCCATACAGATTACATCCGAGATACAAAAAGAGCTCATGTTAGGGATCTGTGGGGGACAAGGGAGCTGATAGGCTATAAATACACATACACACATACACACACACACACACACACACACACACACAATCTTTAAAGGAGTGATGAAACTAGATTTTGAAAACCACATACCACAAACTGCTGTTGATTCTAGACACAGTTCTAGACAAGATTAACGAAGAGGAGCTTGGAAATCTCTTAAAGTGCCCTCAGCAGAGTGGAATCACTGTTTCAATTAGACTGTTTGGTAGGCCTACCATAATCAAGTACCATAGACTGGTGAGATGTCAACAACAGAAATTTACTGTCTCACAATTCTGAAGACTAGAAATCTGAGATAAAGACATTGGTAAAGTTGCTTTCTTCTTAGGCCTCTCTCCTTGGTTTATAGATGGCCAATTTTTTCACTGTGTCCTATGGTTCCCCTCTGTTTGTATTCAATTTTATTTGTGTTCAAATTTCTTCTTCTAAGGATACCTGTCATTTAGATTAGGGCCCACCAAAATGAACATATGAACTTTCTGTTTATTGAATATTTTCAATAAAATACTATTGAATTCCCTGCTCCACCTAAGAGCTACCAGTATACATGTGAAAAAGCTAACACTTGTTGGGTTTGCTTTTGGGTACTTCTAAGTGCTTTATGTGGCCTATTTTATCTAATACTCATGAAAACCTTATGAGAAAACTCTAAGATAGTAATATTATCCTCATTTTATAAACCAGAAATCTGAAGTGTAGAGATCTTAAATAGCTTTCACAAGTTCTCAAAGCTAACAAATTGAAGAGCCAGGATTCAAAACCATCTTATCTGTCTCCAAATCCCATACTTGTAACCACTGACCCATCCTCTTTCATCATCCTAGTGTATGTGAATGTTAGCAAAGCATCTCTCATAATATTCATGAACACAGTCATTTAAGGAATTGTAAACAGCTAAGCAGTTTCATAACGACTGAACAACTCTTTCTAAAGAATATCAGCTAATAGATTGATTGTGACATAGGAATATGGTCTTCACTTTCATACCACAGGCCTCTTTCCTTGTTCCTGCTGTGTATATTCAATTCAGTGACCTAGCTGAGAACATGGACAAACAAGAAAATCAAATAATCAAATGATACTGAGCTGAAAGGGTGGAAATACTCATGTTTATAAATTAGGATTTGGATTCCAGCTGAATGTGAGAAACGCTAAGAAGTAATAAACAGAGGTGAGTGTTTCTCTGCGGGAGAAGGCCAATAGAATGGGGATTGCTTCACCTGTGGGTTCTCAGAGCATTGCAAAGGGAGTCTTCACGGCCTGTCTTGATGTCACTTTCAAGTTCTCCTGGTGAAGAGGTCATGAAGCACATGGGGACATGAGCTCGGAAGAGATATGAGAAATATGAGTTATGTGAGCCCCAATGTAGGCAGAGAAGGATAAAACAGACTTAACACCTCATTCACGAAGCTCAAAATTTTCCCATGTTTGCTATTTTTTAAAATCTTGTTTATTTTGCTGTAGTCATTTGTAGGAAGAATCTCTAACCCTTGAAATCACAAAAGAGCTTATATGATAAACTTTGAAAAAAGCAAGGAAAGGCAATCCAAGGATGTAGTTTCTTTGTCCTCAAACTCTAGGGTGTGGATAATGGGGAGATCCCAGGGAACAGTGACTGGTGACAAATGACAAATGTGTGAGGTCTCTTGTAGGCATGGAAGGAAAATCCATGGACTGTCTTGGGCTGGGAAGGGGCTCTAGGATAAAAATCCAAAAATCCTGAGGTTCTCTAATAATTGAAGTTATAATACAGGAGTATTTTAAGGGTAGTGAGATTCTTACAGACGACAGATGGTGTTGCAGTGGGATTTGTGTTATGGATAAGAAGTTTTTGCAGTAAATTCTATTATAAATCTATTAATTCATTATCTATGACTCTATTATTGTTCATGCATAGACGTTAAACACAGATGTATTCATTATGTCAAAGAAGAGTTCCAAGTTTAGAGATTAGGCCTAAGATTATACATTGACAAAAATTTGCTGTCTATTTGCAAAGCTCTTTGTAGCATGCAAAATGTTTCTGCAGAATTTACAACAATATTTGCATTATCTCCTTTAATCATTCCAGATCATGATGATCTAGCTTCCACTTCCATTGTTCTACCGAGTTTTTTTAATAAATGACCTCTTATGTTCTACATAGATTCAGATTTTTTTATTTTCATCCTTTTCTCATTAAAACTTGTTACACTCCTGCTGTCCATAATGGCACAGTTTCGATTATATTCCTCTCTCTCTCTCTCTGACTGATCTTCTATTGCCAATGCAGGATCTTCTTGCATCTTAAAAAGTTGGACTTCTTAGGGCATCGTCCTTGTGCCTGTTTACTTCTCAAGTTACAAATTCTCATTGGAAAAATCACATTTAAACCCATGGCCTCAAGCAACAACTACTTACCAATGTTTCTCAAAACATCTGCAGCCAAGTGACTGTTCCTAAACTTCAAACCAGTTTTTCCTACTGTATACTGAACATCTTGGCTTGAATATCCCAGAGGATTTTCAGATCTGGCTTGTCTGTAATGGGATGAATCATCTGGCTTTCTAATTTCCTCCTTGTTCCTCGCACAATGTTTCCAGTGTTGATGTTTCCCAACTTCTAAGCTATTAACCTGAAGATTGATGTGGATCTTTCCCTATTTTCCACTCAGAATCAGTCACTGAGGGTGTCGTATCCCAATTGCCTCTTGAACGTGTTCACTTTTGCCTCTTTATCATTGCCATAATTTCAGTATTTGCCATCTTTATGTTTTTTCCTAGAATATTCTTACTGAAGTGACCATTTAAAAATATTTTTTATTGAGTTAATACTGGTTTATAACACTGTGTATGATTTAGAAGTATAGAATCACACCCTCCAGGTGTGTAGTTACCACACCACAACCACCACCAAAGCCCTCATAGTTCTCTACCATAGTCCACTTACCCCTCCTAACTTTGCTGTTCTCCCACCCGCTTCCACTCTAGTAGCCTCAATTCTACAGTAAGATTTCTAGGATTTTTAAAATTGATCTGGTTTTGTCTAATGACCCTTTGTCTTGTTTCTATATATTCCATCCAGAATTAGTCTTTCTCCTTCTGACATATTCATCTCAGCACAATCCCCTCTAGTTCCATCTATGTTTTCACAAATAGCAAGAGTTTATCTTTTTTTTTAATAGCTGACTCTACTATATGTGTATACTAGTCTGACTGGTGTGTGTATACCATATAACTTTAATCTACTCATCTGTCTTTGAGTGCTTAAGTTGTTTCTATAACTTAGCTATTGTAAATAGTGCTGCAATATATGTAAGAGTACACATTATATTCCTTCAAATTATTTTTTATATTCTTCCTATATATACTGGATCATATGGTAGATTTATTTTTAATATTTTGAGAACTTTCCATTTTGTTTGGCATAGGGGCTGGACTAGTTTATTTTCCTACTGACCATGCATGAATTCTTTTTCTTTGTATCCTCACTATCACTTCTTTCTGGTCTTTTTGATAATGGCCACTTTCTCAGGTGTGAATTGGTAGCTCAATGTGGTTTTAATTTGCATTTCCCTGATGAAAAGTGATGATGAGAATTTTTTCATTTGTATGTCTTCTTTGGAGAAGTGTCTAGCTCTTCTGTCCATTTTTATTATATTATTTGTTTTCTTTTTGTCGAGTTGTGTGAGTTCTTTGTATATCTTGGATATCAGCCTCTTGTCAGATGTCTGATCTGCAAATATTTTCTCCCATTCAGTACAATGTCTTTTTGTTTTAGTGACAAATTACTTCACTTTGCAGAGTATTTTCAGTTTGTCTTTCTTTTTTTATTCATTTTTTGAGGTTGCATTGGTTTATAGTTTTATGGCTTTATAGTTTCATGTAATACCAATTGTGTGTATTCTCTGTTGTTTCTCTTGCTATTGGAGATGAACCCACAAAGAATCACTGAAGCCTATCTTGTGGAATGTTTTGCTTATGTTTGGTTCTATGTATTTTATAGTTCAGGGCTTACAGCCAACTCATTTGTCAATTTTGAGTTAATTTTTGTATATGGGATGAGATAATTGTCCAGTTTCATTCTTTTGTATGTGGCAGCCTAGTTTCCCCAGCACAATTTATTGAAGAAATTTTATTTTATCCAATGTATACACTTAATTCCTGTCATAGGTTAACTGTCCATATAAATGTGGGTTTACTTCTGTACTTTGAAAATCTATACCATTGGTCTGTATGTTTGTTTTTGTGCCAGCACCTTACTGTTTTGACTATTATAGCTTTGTAATATAAGTTGATGTCTGGGGATAGGATACCACCATTCTTCCTCTTTTTTATCAGGATTGTTTGACAATTGGGGGTCTTTTGTTGTCCCATGTGAAATTTGGTAATGTTTGTTCTATTTATTTGAAGAATGTCATTGGAATGTTGATGAGGAGTGCACTGAAGATAGATAGATAGATGGATAGATAGATAGATAGATAGATAGATAGATAGATAGATAGATTGATTGATTGATTGATTTGGATCAGATGACCATTTTAACAATGTTAATTTTTCCCATCCATTTCCATTTCTTTTTGCCTTCTTATATTTATTTTAACAATATCTTAGTTTTCATTGTAGGTTCCTTCACCTCTTTTGATAAGTTTACTCCTTACCACCCATGGCTCCCCCTTAAGTATTTAATTCTTTTTCATGTTATTTTAAATGGTACTGTTTTCTTGATCTTTCTCTTCTGGCTCATTGTTTGCATATAAAAATGCAATTCATTTTTGTAAATTTTGACTTTGTAAACTGTCACTTGCTGTACTGATTTATTTTTCTCCAATCTTAGATTTCATCTGTCCAACTTCCACATCATTGCCTAAGAATAATTTTAAAAACACAAATCTTATGTGCCACTCCCTGCCACTCTTGCTCACTATAGACTTCAACATTAGCAAATAAGCTTTATGTCAATGTGGAGTATAGGCATATTTCTACATTTGTATCTTATCACACACACCTCCTTCCTAAGCACTACATGTGCAAGTCACAGTATGCTCTGTATAGAGTATGATGGATCCACCGTATTTACCACACCTCTGTGTATGTCTGATTCCCTCTGTCTTGCCCATGTTTTTCATTCTTTTTTCCTTTCTGACATCTTTCCTATCTTCCCCCCAAAAGAATTAAGCATCTTTTCCATCTTCCTGTGACACCCTATCTAAATCTCTGTATTTGTACTTTTCTGTATATTAAAAACCCATGAATGTGTCTATCTGCTTCAAAGATGTAAGTTCCTTAACTAGGCACCTTATACCAGTTCTCTTTGTGCATCACTAGCCAATACAGTGCCTGACTTATAGTGGATTGAAAATATTTGTTGAATGAACAAAGTGTGTTCTGCCTAGAAAAAAAAAACTACCCAAAATCAGTAGGAGAAACATGTGAAAAGTGACTGATATCCATTGCAGAACATCGGAGTGTTAGTAGAGTTTATGCATCTCTTATAGACATGTCTAGATCACCTCCAAAATCCTACCTCTGCTCTTGCACATTTCTACTTCAGGACTCCAACAGGAAACAAACAAATGAGGCTTTCTGAGGCTCCTTATCCTTTCTGACCCCCTGAGTTATATTCAATGTCCTTGACTGACCTCCCAGATCACACAAACTTCAACATCAGAGGCTTTAGTGAGAGATAATGAAGAAAACTGAAAAGAGGACAAGTTTATAAAATGAAAGGGGAAGGGCCCAACATGAGCAAATATACTGTAAAGTTCAGCTGTCTGGTAGAGAAAGGGAACATCATGCTCCATGCTCCCAGCTACAAGGGGAGGTCAGGAAAACAAGTCATGAATCCAGGAAGGCACCAGGAGGAAGATAGGGAATATCCACTGGTAGGATAAGAAACTCATAGCCAAAGGTGGCGTATTCCACCTGAAAGTGAGTAATGTTGACATTAAAGAAAATTGCCAAGCAGGTGACCCAAAGCAGGCCTAACACCTGGAGGAGGCGGTGGCAAGTTCAGGCTACAACTGTCTGATGTGTGCTCGCTCTCAGCTTCTGTGGACGGCGTTGTCAGGCAGAACCAGTGGGACAAATCCAGTCCAGGCTCTGTTTTTGAACTTTAAGGTAAAATTACTTTTACATTTTTAAAATGTTGTCGAAAGATAACAAAGAAAAATATGCAACAGAGACCATACAGCTGCCAAAGTCAAGACTCTCCTGACCCATGAGCTCCCTTTGGTAGCTGAGCCTTATGTTCTACTCACTTCCAGAGTCATTTCTAGAATTGCAGTCACCAGGATGAGGTTTTTGAAAATTGTGCTCCTGTTACATTACTGTGGCCATTTGCATTCCTCTTGGTTAAAAAGTAGAGTTGGTTGTCATGCTTTAAGGTGAAAAGCAGAGTACAAGAAGTTAGGAAATCTGGTTCCAGTGGTACCATTAGGACAGGTTGCAGGTCGTAGGCAGCTCCTTTAATATCACTGAGGTCTAATTTCCTAATCTGCTAAATGGGGCTAATGCCTACCTTACCTTCAGGTGGTGTGAGGATATGGTGAGATAACAGATATGGCACGCTTTGCAGAGTTGAAAGGGAGATACAAATAGAGGTATTATTATATTAATAGATGATGGCATCATCAGTCCTTAATTATTGCTACTTTGGGGGAAGATGAAAGACAAATTAAGTTATTAGTGGAACTTTCTGCTCATTTTTTAAAAAATCTCTTTCCTCATTAAATTTTTAATAAAACTAACAAGTAATCAGGGCCGATTGAGTTTAAAGTTCTTATCCCTTAATTTAAGAAGCTTGTGTGTTTAACTGTATATGGCATTATATGTGCCATACCTTTGGGAGGAGGGAAAGTGAGCCATGATTAGCCAAAATACATCACTAGAATAAGAGGAAGAAGGAAGAGCAAAATCTAGAAAATTTTTAAAAACTCTCTTTTACTACCTCAAAACTGGTTAAAATTGTTTCCATTCAAAACCTCATTCACAGCAAACCTGCCTGGCAGTGCCACGAACTCAGACACGATCTGACTTACTCTCTTATGTATCAGAGACAATGCTATTTTTACTAGACCCCATTGCTTTTTCTTTTCTTTTGGGGAAAAGAAAGAGTGTATTTCTCAGCATCCTTTGTAGTTGGATTAGGGAATGTCACTAGTTCTGGCCAATGAACTCAAATGCAAGTGACATGAGTTGCTTCAGGGCCCAAGGATGAAAGAATTGAGTCTGATCCCCAAAGTACTCTTTTTTTTTTTTCCTGCCTGGATAAATGATGGAAATTCCCTATCAGGATAGCAGAGCAGTAAAATGGAAATAACCTCAGTCCTTGAGCTGATACTTGAAGGGAGCTTCCCTGGCAAGATGGAAGCTTCTCCTTTACAAGAAGAAGTAATTTGCTTTTAAAGTCCCTGAGATTTCAAGATTTGTTTGCGAATGTATACATAATGATTTGATATTTTCAAATATTGTGAATGATCATGACAAAAAGTTCAGTTAACAGCCATCACTACATGGTGATTTTTTTCTTGTGATGAGAACTTTTAAGATCTACTTCTTTAGTAACTTCTAAATATATAGACAGTATTGATAACTAACTTTCAAATATACAATACAGCATTGATAACTATTATCACCATGTTGTGCATTATATCTCTAAGACTATTCTTTTATGAGGTACACTGAAAGTTTGTATATTTTGCATAGTTCTTATTAACATTTGCTCTAATCCATCTTTGCTAGCATAATAAAGACATTATCTTAAGGCTCTTAAAGAATTCTCCCTCTGCTCATGAATATACACTAACATGGTAATACAGTGCTTTCTATAGAGGAAGTATGAGTCAAGTTTTCTGACTCAGAAAATTACTCATTTTATAATTACTGATTAAGTCCTCCTATGTGCCAGGTAATAGACTAGATACTGTGCAATAATGATAGACTAAGACCCTTTTCATTCCCTCAAATTACCTATAATCTAGTGGTAGAAACAGAGAAGTCGTCAAGCACGTACACTCTACTGTGGTATATATGAACTATAACATGATTGGGGAGGGTAGAACACAAAGGGTGGCTGATCCAGTCCTGGAGTTCAGGAAGACTTCCTGGAGGAGGTGATATTGAGAGCCTATCCTGAAGGACTGAAGGGAATCTGTTCATTACAGCTGTTGTGAGAGTATGCATGCCAACGGAGGAACACAGACAAAGACTAGAGGGTTAGAGAATGTGTGACCAGCTTAGGCATACATGGACAATCAGCAAATTAAGATAGAAAGAGTTGGAAAGTATTGAGAAATGAGCTAGAAAATTGAGCTGGGGAACTTTCAAGGGTAAACTTATGTACCATGACATGGAATTTGAATCCACTGTAGACAATATGAAAGTTGTAAATAGTTTAAATCAAATGTAATTGTAAATATCTAAGTGTGGTCAGGAAACTCAAATCTGGAAAAACTAAATATGTGAGATTGTTTTCGTGGTACTGGTATCGGAAGGGAGAGGAATTATAGATATTCTGACTGATGAATTTGCACTGAAGTTAAAGATTTCAGCTCAAAGGAAGACTCTATAGGCAAAGTTAATAATGTGCCAAAGATTTCTAAAAGAAGGGTGTGTGGGGAATTATATCCAGAATATATGAAGACTTCCTGAAAATTAGCAAGAAAAATGCAAACTATCCAAACAGGGATGGATAAAGGATAAAAAATAACAGTTCAGAGAAAGAAAATCTCTGGGTTAAGCTCATGAGTAACTGGAGAGTTATAAATTAAAACAACAATAATATCCCCCTCTTCACAATCATTTGGCCATACTTGAGAAAGTTGAACGAGGTTGTAAGGAAGGAAATTTTCAGCTATTTTTGGTAAGACTGAGTTGGTGCTGCCATTTTGCACAACAGTCTGTGAAATTCTCAGTGAAATTAAATATGCTGATGCCCTATGATGCAGCACGGGAACCCTACTTTTGGTGTACAGAGAGTTTACATAAGCAAGAAAACCCATGAGACTGATTGATGATTGCAGTACATGGTGGTTTGCGGTAGTGAAGGCTCAGGAATAACCTCTGTGTCTTTGACTAGGGACATGCATGCACATACATGACATTTGCTGCTGATGAAACAGGTAGCAGTGAGGAAAAAACTGACTAAATGAACAGATGTCAACATGAAAGATCACAAAAATTTCACTGTGTGAAATAAATGCGAAACAGAATGAGGTTTATATCACAACTCCATTTGTTTCCATTTAAGAACTCCATTTAAATAAATTTAACAACACTGCATTTCTGAGGATGCATATTTCTCTAAATAAAGAAGGAAAGTGAAATGGAAGGATATATGTTAATATAATTAAAAATTGCTCCCAATAGGGATGGAAGAGAATGAGTGAGATATAAAGGAGAAAAATAATAATAAATAATAAAATTGAAAAATAACAAGAAAACTGTACTGGGTTGAATAGTGCTTCTTAGAAGCTCATGTCCTTCCTGGAAGCTCAAGGTGTGACTTTATTTGGAAATAGGATTGTGACAGATTTAATTAGTTAAGATGAGGCCATACCAAAGTATGGTGGGCCCCTAATCCAATGACTGATGTTCTTATAGTTAAAGAAAGGACATCGAGACAGTCACACAGAAAGAGAAGACAATGTGAAAAACACAGGGAAAATGCCAAACAACCAAGGCAAGTGGAGTGATGTGTCTACAAGACAAAGATGTGAAGGCTTCTGGCACCACCTGAAACTAGGAAGGGAAAAAGAATATTTATGTAGAGGCTTCAGAGAGAACAAGACCCTGCCTACAGCTTGATTTTAGAGTTCTAGTCTCTAGAATTATATGAAAATAAATCCGTCTCGTTTTAAGCCACCAAATTTGTAGTACTTTCTGATGACTGCCCTAGTAGAAAACTAATACAAAACAAAATAAGAACCGACCCACCCATAATAATGGCTCATGATAAAGGTGATGTATAGGCACTTGACTTACTAGACTAAATAGAGGCTACTGTGGAATTCTTATTTATTTGGAATTGGGGGATGATATTAACACGCATGTGACAAGTCAACTCTGTGAATTCTAAGACCTGAGCTGTGCAGAACTGATCTTTGCCGGACCTGTGGGGGAATGCATGTTACCTGCACACTGTGTAGGAGGAATTTTCATAGAGCAGTGCTCCTCCTTCTTTATTAAGAAACACAACCCCAAATTATTTAATTGGGGTATGAGTAGAAGAAAATGATTACACAAGTTTGTGGCAATCACTTTACTAAAAGCTCTTAGTACCTATTAATGAAATTCATTTCTGAGATGGGCTATTTTAAATTCTGATGAGGAACAAAAACACAGGAGCTGGTCCCAAACCACAGTTAACTGTTGGCACGCGAGGAAAGGTCAGTGAGCATCTCGGATTAAAGTCTGAAATCTTACTTATTCCTAAAGAGTAGACACAAATTGTCCCCAAATGTATGATCTGAGCATCTCCTTCAAAGTTAGCATTATTATGATTTAGGAGAGGGTGCTGCTTTGTGAGAGTACTTGACCCCGTTAATTCTCACAGCTGGCTCTCTCCCCTACTGACAACTCGCTCCACAGACTTTGGGATCCAGGACCTTAGCCTCAAGACGTGCTCTCCACAATAGAGATTCTCTATTTATGTATTTGCCAGGTATTATTATTGAGATATAATGGACAAGTGAAATCATACAATATTTAAAGTATACAACATGATGATTTGCTATATTATGAAAGGACTCCCCCCACTGAATTAATTAACACATATACCACCTCACTTATTTCCCCACTTATTTGGTTAGACATTTAAGTTCCAACCTCCTACCAAAGTTCAGTTACACCATACAGTGTGATCGACTCTAGTCACCATGTTATATATTAAGTCCTCCCATCTTATTCATCTTAAAACTGAGTGTTGTACCTTTTTTTTTTTAAAGATTTATTTTTTATTTATACATACAAGCTGGGGTACAGGCCAGAGGCGTGGGGCGGCGAGAGGGTTCACCAGAACAGGCAGATCAGAAATACACTGTTCATTGCAGCACTGTTCACAATAGCAAAGGTATGGAAGCAACCCAGATGTCCAAATATAGATGATTGGATCCAGAAGATGTGGTATATATACACAATGGAATACTATTCAGCATGGAAAGAAGATAAACACATGCAATTTGCAGCGACATGTATGGAATTAGAGGGGATCATACTCAGTGAAATAAGCCAGAAAGAAAGAGAAAAATATCGAATGGTTTCACTTATAACAGGACTATAGGGAGTCCGGGTGGGAGAGAGACAAT
>PVIJ01016202.1:0-33491 GCA_004024925.1 Scalopus aquaticus
AGGGAGCTGGAGGGAGGGAAGGGAAAGGGCACAAAATGGAATAGAAAAGAACACAAGGGACCATGGAGATGGATCACGGGTGAATTGGTGGTGGGCTACCCAAGGGGAATGCAAAATGTAAAAGACATAAATAACAATAAAAAATATATATTATATAAAAAAATATATCACCGAGAAATCAACTGAACACGCTGCTTGGCGCCATTTGGCCCCAGCTGCTTGGTCTGTTGCTTGTGCTTTTCTGACGTGATGGCCGGGTCCGAGTTAGACACCAGCCAGGGAGGCTGGGGCCACACTTATCCTTTTGGAAAGGCATAGTTGTTTCTTCACTTGTGTCGAAACGCTTGCTCCGGGTTAAGAAGCACTGGGCCTCAGCTTCCTCAAAACTTTTGCAACGACTCCCAGCTCCATCTTCTACCTTGTTCTCTTAACATTCAAAATAAGCTTTGCAACAAAATTTACTTCTCACAAAAATGTATCACTCTTCTATTTCTACCTCAAGGTCCTTATTGTCTCAAAATTATATTGGGGAAAACTTTGTATTTCTCCGAGGCTCTAGTACTCAACTTCTTCTTCTTTTTTTAATGTCCCTACATAAATCAGTTCTCCAGTTCTTTTTTTTTTAAGATTTATTTATGTATGCATACAAGCTGGGGTACAGACCAGAGGCGTAGGGCAGAGAGAGGGTTCACCAGAGACAGAATGGGGAGCAGAACAGGCAGAGCAATGGAAACACACTGGTGAGGAGAGCAGCAGGCGAGGCAGGAGAGGTCTGCCGCGCCATGTGGGTCTCTCCCCGCCGGGCGTCGAACTCACGTCACCACTGCCGACAGCTCCACAGCACAGCGCCTAACCTCTGCACCACCGGGGAGGCCCCTCAGCGTCTTTAATTCAGTTTTGGTAAACTCAAAATTGTATTTTTATCTTTCTAGCAAAGGATTAATTCAATGAAAACGAAGGCCAATGTTGACTTCGGTATGGTGACTAAATTTCTGCCCAATGTACAAAATTTCAGTGCTGTATTTGCTTCTCTTTTCTTTACATAACATGGCTGAAATCACAGTAGATGTGTAAACCACAAGAAACTGGAAGTAAAAACATGGAAACTCCCATGAGAGGATCTTGGTATCTCCCTGCATACTCAAGGGAGGGGATCGCTAGCAAGTGTCTTGCCTTCTAACTACAAGTGAACCTGCTGGTTACAGGCCGGGCTCCAAAGAGAGGATGCAAACAGCACAGACCAAACAGCTTCCATCTCAGGTCAACAGCCAGCGCGTTGGCGATGTTGGCTACCTGCACGCTGAGGCTGTCTGACTTCTAAGCCCTACCTGCCAGCCGCTTGACTATAGCACCTGCTTAATCCTCCTTAGCTTTCCTAATCCCCTAGCTCTGATTCCTGGACGGGACTGGGGTTCTACCAGTTTCCTGCAGAGTACGGCTCCAAAGACGAGGGCTTTCCCGGTACCCCTGGTGCATAGTTTGGCTTGACACTCTCGAACCCCAAGAGCGAATAAGATGACCTTGACGACAAGACCGTGTCTTGAAATACTTGTGTGTGTCAATGTGGCCACGCCCACAGGCGGTTCTGTATCGGAGCCCCACCTGTCTTTCTCTGACTAGCTTGCCTGGTGTCAAGGCCATCTCTGTTTCTGTGACCAGTCAAATATCTCTCCGCGCCCACAGAATTACAACTGGGCCTCTGAGTCTAACGACTGCCATCTGAATGACATACCCTTTGTCTTTTAGTATTTCCTGCAGCTTTTTGAAGGAAGGGTGCCTCTTACAGCTGGAATGACCTAGAGACCCTGCACCAGGGCAATGAGTAAGCATGCCAGAGCTAGGCCTCCTGGCCGCGAGTCCTAGTTCTACCCCTTACTAGGTGGTAGGAATCAGGGCAAGTTCCTTAATTCCTCATGTCTTCAGTTTCTCACATGTAAACTGAGGATAATAATCATACATACCACATGCGTTAATAGTTGAATGAATAAATGAATACCTGGCAAATGAGGGCTCAGTAATTACCAGGTATCACCAAAAATATCAGTTTGATATTGTACCCATTTTTCATACACCAAATAGAATGTGTCGACCAAATTCTATGCCAGTTATGTTAAGTTGGGGGCAGGGGATAGGTTTAGGGAGTTTTCCTAGAAGGGCCTTCATTCCAAATATGTAGCACAGAGGCCAGAAACGCTGAAACCTAGAAGCAAAACCTCTCAAGGCTTGAGAGATGACCTTCCAAGGAGCCGGGTTATTAGGAAGATTTTTTTTTCTGAGACGCGCTAGAGTCCTAAGGCCTCACTGTGTCATGGGGCGGATGGTTAGGATAAAAGCCCCCGTGGAAACACTTATATCCACTCTGAGTTAGAATACTTGAGAAGAAATGATGTGCATCGCTCTTGAGTGTCCCTGAGGCCCACAGCCAGTTCAGTAGGTGGCCATTTTCGAGGCCCGAAGCCACTCTGCGGCGCAAGGACCTATTTGTGACTGTAAGTACGATTGTTCACTGCTGCTCGGCCACACCGCCAAGCTTTGGAGTGTTCTTGCCGAAGACATTCAGAGCTCTGCATTCCCCTTGGTTCTCAGCACTCTTGGACCCTGTCCTTCTTTCTAGTTTTCCTCTCTTCTTCAATTTTTATTGTAACTTGGGGATTACGTTTGTGCTCCTCCACACACGCACACGTGTCACTCAGTCTCCACCAAAGCCTCCGAGCAGGCGCCCTCGCCCTTGCCTTCCCTTAGCTGCCTCCCTCCCCCACAGCCCTCTCCCCCCTTTCCTCTGCTAACCCCTACATTTTCTCTAGGTCTAAGATTTGTTGTTGCTGTATTTTGCTGGTATACTTTTTTGTTATTTATATTCCACAGATACGTGAAATCATACAATATCTGGCTTCACTTTCTGACTTTCTTCACTATAATCACCTGTAGGTTCAGCCATTTTGTCCCAAAAGGCGCCATTTCATCTTTTAAAACAGCTGTGTAGTGTTCCATTCAGTGGACACCCCACAATTTCTAGACCCGCTCATCTGCTGGTGGGCACGTAGGCTGGTTGCATGACTTGGCAGCTGCAGACAGTGCTGCCGTGAGCATAGGTGACCACGCGTGTTTTCATATTCACATTTTCATATTT
Organism: Scalopus aquaticus; assembly: GCA_004024925.1. Classification (NCBI taxonomy): domain Eukaryota; kingdom Metazoa; phylum Chordata; class Mammalia; order Eulipotyphla; family Talpidae; genus Scalopus; species Scalopus aquaticus. Next base: position 3,131 of record PVIJ01016202.1, read on the forward strand.
TGGGTAAATACCTAGCAGAGGTAATGTTGGATTAGAAGGGATTTCCATTTTTATGTTCTCAAGAAACCTCCAGACTTTTCCCATCAAGGCTGCACCAGGCTGCACCCCACCAGCCCTGGAGGAGAGCTCCTTACGTGCCTCATCCTCGCCAGCATTTGTGGTTTCCAGTCTTTTTGATCTGAGCCGGTCTCACAGAAATGCGGTGATAGCTCATTTGCATTTGCATTTTGCATGCTTTGATTTGCATTTCCCTAATACGTAATGTTGAACAATTTTCCATGTGCCTGTGTTCCATCTGAACGTTTTCTTTAGAAAAATGTCTATTTAGGTCTTTTGTCCAATTTTTGATTGAGTTGCCTGGTTTTTCTTTTTTGTTGTTGTTGTTTAAAGATTGTGTAAGTACTTTGTGTATTTTGGAAATTAGCCCTGTGTTGGATGTGTGGGGTGCAAACATCATCTCCCAGTCTTTAAGCTGCCTTTTTGCTGTTGTGATGGTTTCTTTTGGATACAAAAGCATTTTAGTTTGACACAGTCCCATTCGTTTATTTTTGCTTTAATTTCCCTTGCTGTTGGAGTTGCTTCCCCAAACACCTCTCTGTAGTTGATGTCCAGGAACATATCACCTATGTTTTCTTTTAAGTATTTATGATTTCAGGTCTAAGGTCCAAGTCTGTAATCCATGTATGGTTGTGGCTCCTTTGTCAAAGATGAACTGTCCATGTTTGTGTGGGTTATTTCCGGGCTCTCTATTCTAGTCCATTGGTCTGTTTTCTGGTTTTATTCCAATATCATACTGTTTCGATTACTGCTGCTGTGTAATATATTTTGAAGTCTGGGAGTGTGATACCTCCATATTTCCTTTCTCTCAGAATTGCTTTGACTCTTCAGGGTCTTTTATGACTCCATGCAAATTTAATAATTATTTTTTTCTCTTTCCTTGAAAAAAGTCATTGAGATTTTGATGAACCTGTAATTTGCTTTAGGTAATATGGTCATTTTAATGTTTATCCTCCCATAGGTTATCTTTCCATTTCTTGTGTCTTCTTTTATTTCTTTTAACAATTTCTTATAGTTTTCAGTGTTACATCCTTCACTTCCTTTGTTAAGTTTACTCCCAGCTATTACATCCTTTTTGTAAATGGATTGCTTTCCTTATTTCCCTTTCATCAGCTACATTGTTTGCATATAGAAATGCTACTGATTTTTGTGTATTGATTTTGTATCCTGCCACTTCTCTATATTCATTACATCTAGTCTTTTTTGGGTAGTCTTTTGGGTTCTTTATGTATATTATCATTTCTCATCTGCAAATAATGACAGCTTCACTTCTTTCCTAATTTGGGTTCCTTTTATACCTTTTGCTTGCCTAATTGCTCCAGCTAGGACTTCCAACACGATGCTGAGCAATAGTGATGACAGTGAACATCCTTGTCTTGTTCCTACGATATTTTTCTTTTAATTGAGGTAACATTAGTTTACAACAATGTACAGGTCACAGGTGTAGAGTTTCTCACCTCAGCAACTGCATATATCACACCACGTCCCCCAGCAAATGTCCATTCACCATCCACCACTAGCCGATCTTCCTCTTTCCTCATTCCTTCCCTCCTCCCCTTCTGATGAACAACATTCTGTAGTTAGAGTCTGAGCATTTGTTTTCGTTTTGTTTATTCATTTTGTTATTCTTTATATCCCACAGAGAAGTGAAGTCATCTGGTACCTGTCTCGCACTGTCTTACTTCATTCAGCATCAACCCCTTAAAGTCTATCCATGTTCTCAGGAATGGTAAGATTCTGTCTTGTTATGTCTAAGTAGTATTCCAGCATGTGTGTGTGTGTGTATGTGTGTGTACTACATCTCCTTAACTCATTCATCTGTAACCAGGCACTTGGGATGTTCCCATAGCAAGACTATTGTGAATAGCGTTACAATGAGCTTAGAGGTGCAGATCTATTTTTGAATATGTGCTTTCATGTTCTTTGGGTAAATACTGAAAAGTGATTACTGGCGCAAATGGTAGTTCCATTTTTAATCTTTTGAGGAAGCTCCATAGTGTTGTCTACCATGGCCGCTCCAATGTACATTCCCATGAGTAGTGTTTGAGGGTTCCTTTTCCTCTACATCCTTGCCGGCACTTATTATTTCTTGAATTTTTGATAACAGCCATTCTAACAAGTATAAGGTGACATCTCATTGTGATTTTGACTTGCATTTCCTTAATGACAAGCGATGTAGAACATGTTTTCAGGTGTCTGCTGGCTATCTGTACACCTTCTTCAGTGAAGAACGCTCCTATTTGAATGCTCTGTCCATTTTTTAATAGGGTTGTGTGTCTTTTTCTCACTGAGTCCTAAGAGTTGCTTGTATATTTTGGATTTGAACCTGTTGTCTGATGTGAGGTTTATGCGTGTCTTCTCCTACTCAGGAGGCTGTCTGTCCATGTCAATGAGGCTTCTTCCACCGTACAGAAGGAGGTTTTTAGCTTGATGTCATCCCACGTGTTTATCTTCTCTTTTGTTTCTCTCGCTGCAGGAGACAAATTCATAAAGACATCACTAAGGCTGATGTCAAGGAGCTGATCACCTGTGTTTTCTTCTATGTATTTTAGGACTTCAGTTCTTACATCCAAGTCTTCACTCCATTTTGAATTGGTCTTATTATGGGGTGTATGATAGTGATCCAGTACCATCCTTTTGCACGCGAGGACAGTGTCCCGAGCGAGAGCAGAGCCCCACTCCGTATGTATTACCTCCACTTCCAAATGACTCCTCTTCATAGGAACAACTGAAAAATAATATGCTGGCTCGGGCTCCTATGTTCGTTACCCACGCCACTCAGTGGCTACAGGGCCACATCTTTGGGAAAGGAGATGAACGACAGAATAAAAGACCCAAAACCTTTCTGCCACCAACCTCAAGATAACATTGTGGCAACTCGCAGGTGCACCATTCAGGTCTCCCTCCAAGCGGGGACTTGAACTTGAGCTGCAGTCTAGTGGCTGACAGGCTCCAGCTGTTGGCGCTTTCAGGACACATTTCACTCTTCAAAATGGGATTTTTATGGATCCTGGGCAGGCCCCAGCCAGTGACCAGCAAAGACCCGGATCTTTCTGCCTGACACAGAATCCCTCTGGTGGGAATCCCTTAACCCAGAGCTCTCTGGCAGACTGGCTGAGACTGTTGGATATGCAGTGAGAGCTGAGGCTCTTCCAACCCAAACACGTTTCACCCCCTCTTATTCCACAGATGTTCCCCCCTTGCACTCCCATATCTCTGACCCAGCATCTGCTTCCTAAAGGACTCAAATGACTCAATCATCCGCCTGTGATGTAAGCAATCTCAAAGGGAGCTGATGTGTTCATTCATTATGCCCCTGCCCCCACCTCCACACAAACACGTACATCGCTAGCCAGGGTGCCTCACAAAGAAAAATAATGAAAAACTGAAAAAGAAATCCTTGTACACTGATTACTATACTCAGTCAATTCACTGTGAGAAATGGGTAAGTGCTTCCTCTCAGCCCCGAATTATTCAAATAGTTTCGACAGGCCAGATGGTCCACAGAGTAGAGCCTCCAGGGAGCCTGGAGTCCAGTCCAGGCGCACAAATGGAAGACAGCGCTCGTCCTGACGCACGGACTCCGCGTACCGCGCCATGGCGTGTTGCGCGCGTGACCCCCAGCCTTCCCCACAGAACCCCAAGGGACTTCCTAAATCAGCGCAACGTTGTTCCAACGCCCTCTTGATCTTTCCCATCACGTTAGGTGGGGATGACGAGCCCTGCAGGCGCTACCTCCAGGCAGACCTCCAGGGCGGCCAACCAGCTGCGCGGCCGGGAGGACAGACCAGGAGAATGTGCCACGCGCCAGGAACACTGCCTCTGTGGGCCGTGAACTAGCCCGGGGACGGCCCAGGACTTCCCAGCTGGTGTCCCAATTACAAGTGGCACCTTGCAGACGTATAAAGAATCCAGAAATGCTTTATGCTCCCTGGATTTTCCTTATTATTCACGCCCCATAAATTTTATTTCAAAAAGTTTCCCAGTTCAGAAAAGAGGGGAACTTCTAATTCTACACGATCCTGGGTGCTGAAGCTGTTTATAGCCAGTAGAAGGCGGCCATGACCCGCTAGGATAAGGGGACGTTAACCAAGGCATGTTCCTCTTCAGCGCCTCTTTGAGTTTCCCCGAGACCCTCTCCCTCCCCGCCGAGATGCCAGACATGAGTCACCCGTGGCTTGAGGGGAAGTTGTCGGAATGCAACCAGCGAATGAAGGTGTCAAAGTCTTGGCTCTTGAGTTTTTCGAAAGCCAGAGGTTCAGGTGTAAGACAGAGAAGATCTGGAAGAATGTGTAACCTAGTTTTCTTTTCCTGCCCCAGATTCCACAGACTGGGGAGGAAGAGTAGAGCAAGTGCAGGGACGGAGTGGGGGCAGAAAGCAGGGAACGCGAAACTTCGCGGCAGGGAAGTCCGCAGCAGCCAGAAGCAGAGCGCCACGCACACAGGGCCACTGTCCACCCGGCCACTGCTCAGAGAGAAGCGCAGCCGGGCCCTCGCAGACTGCCAGTCACCTGGGCGAGGGGACATGAGCCCCCCACGGACTCTAGACCGAAGAGTGTCACGGCCCCCAGGCTCATACCGAATGCCAGCCCGGTGGTCGTGCCCCTGCTGGTGAGGAAACCTGCTGGAGCAAAGTGAAGTTGCCTGAGACCAAAGCCTGGGCCCCACAGAGCGAGGTTGGGGAAAGGGCCACATTTACTCAGATATTTGCTATTTGGGAAAATTTCCAAATCCTCACTTCTAGCCCCCATTCTTTATTTTAATGGCCCCATTTATTAATCCGGATCTTGATGAATTAAAAGGTGTAAGTATTTCAAGCGGAATAATTTGAAAAGGGCTTAATAAAGAGACAGTTTCCTGAAGTCTGATGAGCCAACAAGCCCTTTAGGAATGCCTGTGTCTGCGAGGACACGGGGACGTAATGGGGGAGAGCCTGGGAGGCCTCTTCCGTGCCCCCGGCTGCATGGAGAGGGCGGCGAGGTGGTTCTGGGGCTGGTAGTGACAGACCCTTAGTAGAAGGGCACAGCGAAGCTCTGGCAAAGCACAGGAGAAGCCGGGGCCACAAACACCTCTCCTCGTCTCCAGCAAACCCTCTCTTCCATCTCCTTCAGGGCTTCCTATTGGCTGAACCCGACAGGAAGCCAGAGGGCACGGGGTGCACTGAGGCGACCCACGCAAGCTGACGCAGGGCAGAGAGCAGGCAGCGTCGGAGTGGGGGCGGACAATCAAAACCACTCAACACCGACGAGCTGTTGGGATCTATAAGAACTTCCAGGAAAGCATTTCTCCTGCTGAGAATTCGATAAAAGCTGTAACCCTCATAACAACCAAAATTGCAGATAACCATAAATATTTGACATGTCAAGGGCCTCGGCTGTGCTGTGGCTTCTCCACCAGGCACCGGGAGTTCCACAGATACAGGCAGAGCTTCCTGCTCTGAGGGGCTGTCTCCAAGCGTGCTGGTCATCTACTTGGAGTTTTTGAGTTCCTTAGCTTTGTCTGCCACATATTTCTAGCAACTTTGATGTCCCACAGTAAAGCTGACACTCTGGCCAACTCTGAGTGAATCCAACGGGCCCTCTCGTTGCTCAGACCTGCTCTCTATGAGCCAGAGTTGAGCCTGACTATAGAGCTCTGAGGAAGCAGGCCTGAAATGTGGGGCTGGCCACGTGATGCTGGGTTGCCTAGTAACACTGGCTGGGAAGCTCTCCACCAGAGGATCATTTTTTAAAATGTGTGTGTGTGTGTGTGAGTGTGTGTGTGTGTGTGTGTGTGTGTGTGAGTGTGTGTGTGAGAGACAGAGACCGAGAGACAGAAAGGGAGTGACACAGATACAGAGACACACACACACGGGCATGGAATCAGAAACAGAGACACAGAGAGACAGATACAGGGAGAGAGAGAAAAGGGAGAGACAGAGAGCTATGGGGAGAAGGGAAGGAGAAGCAGACCCACGAAAGACAAGCACAGGAGAGTTTAGTAAACAAAGAAAAGAAGTGAAAGCTGAGGACCATTTTAGGGGAACAGGACATGGAGAGAGGATGCGGAGGTATGCTGTGAAATGAACTCGGTTGGTAGAATAAGGGAGAGGAGCAAAGGCTGAAGAGAGGGCACGGGGTGGTGTAGGGCCCCTCTCCGGTGCGCTCGCTGTGGCTGCTGCTTGCTACTTTCTTTCATAAGGAAGCTACCCAGGTGCTTTTCCTAACTATAATTTTTCCTCAGAAATCAAATGCTCGGTCGCAGCAAGAGTACCAGGAATTCTTCCCAAAGGCCTGTCAGCCACCACCGCTCAGCCGAGCGAAGAGCCCCCTTGACAATCCCGGCGATGGTGACTCTGCCTGAGCACCGCGCTTTGCAGTCACCGGTGCTCTCACGGGACCGCCTACGCCCTGTGAGGTAGGCAGGGCCGGGGCTGTTCTGCCTTCAGCCCCACACATGAGGAAACAGGGGCTCTTAGAGGGTGACCCTCCACTTAGTAAGTTTCCCCCAAGTTCCCGGGCTGGAACTGGGGTGCTGATCTGCTTGGGCTTTCCAAGCGCACCCCAACGAGTGGGTCTTGTGCACTGCTGCCTGCTGGGGTGAGAGCTGAAGCGTCCTCGCAAGGCCTCAGCCAGCAGGGGGCGCCCCCCATGTGCGAGGGTATCCATCTGGCCCTGGCAGAGCAGGGTTGAACTGCCCCCTGGGTGAACAACCAGCTTCCAACAACCCCTCGCCAGAGCTGCAGCTGCGGGCACCCAACATGCCAACCTCGTCTGGACCTACTGCAGCTTCCCGCCTTCCGGCCAGGCACCTGTCTGACTTGATGACAAAGGGAGAGAGGCCGGGTGTGTAGGACAGCCACGCCGCAGAGGGCAGAGGGAACAAGAACCGACACGGCTGTCAGCGCATCTGTGCTGGGGCCCGCCTCGCTCTCCCCTCTCCACCCTCTCTTCTTCCCCGCCGCCCCCCGGATGTACGAGACTACCAGGCACTGCTCTGGACCTCGCTTTCTCGCCTGTGTACAGGGAGCCGTTTACCAGAGGTCCGAAATCTGAAGCTATTTTTAGCTCTAACGTGCCAAATCGCGGCCCCCACGGCTGGGCTTTCCACGAGGGTCCCGACCCTCGAGACGACAAAGCACTGAGCTGGGGTAGGAGGGCTGGGCCGCGCCTCAGTTCCGCCTCTGGGCGCCAGGGGGCCTTGATCAAGAAGCTCTCCCCCTCGGGGGCCTCTCTCCTTCCCAAATTCATCTGCAAAACTTTGACTTCCTGCTCCCCGAGGTGCACCCCAGCGCCCGCGCGCCAGGAGTCTCTGCGCCTCACACCGAAATGCAGCGGACCCCCTTCCTGGGGCGCCTGGGGAATCGCGGCCGTTTCTATTTTTATTGGGTAAAACATGTTCCCGGCGAGTCTCTCGGTGCTTCAATCTTGCACACCCTGGGCCTCTTCCAGGAAAAGGCCTCGCTTCCCACCCCCAGACGCTCGGGAAAGGTTAAGATGTTTTGATGTTTTCCTTGGTTATGACTCAGGCTTTTGAAGGGACTTGGTCACACTGTTGCCTTTCATTCCTCCACACGGAGAATGACCACTGAGACACGAAGGGGGCAGGTAGGCGAGTGCCGGGAGTGGAAGCGGCTTTCTGTACCAGCGGCAGATTTTTTAATCACACAAGGGGAAGAAGCACTTTTACCCTAAGCCCCCTTATTTTCAGATGCTTCAGACTTCAAGAAATAAAAGTGAAATAAAATATTTGAGAGGGTAAGAGGGCAGAGTGCCCAGACAGGGGAGTCTGCTTAAGCATGCCGTGTCTGGACAGCACGTGTTGTCAAGCTCTGTGACTCACTCGTGACCCAAACAGGTTTGGGTTATGAGCTTTAGATTTTTCAGAGATCTAAGCAACGGGGCGTGTTTACTTACTGAGAAGACTGGGACTCACCAAGCTCATCACCAAATCTAAAAGTCCATCGAGCTGAAAACTATCGGGTCGGCCATGGAAGATGCAGCTCGAGAAGGGCTCTTCCCTCCCCCTGCCCCCCACACCCAGTGGCCCTGGTGGCGCCCTGGTGGCCTCCTCTCCACCCCCTGCTTTACTGTAGACCCCGTCGTTTCCCTGAGCGCTCTGCACTCACACTATGTGAATCACGTTTTTGCGTCTCTCTCACCGGGAACATAGCGTAACACGTAAGGCACATGTCACGGTCACATCCCAAGTAAGGGTCCCCAGCACGTGGAGGGCAGACATGGAACTGTCCCCACCCCCAGAAGGAGGGGTGCACAGAGCTTGGCCCACCGCTCCTTGCATGGCTGTGGGGTCACCAACGGCAACCCACGCCCGAGGCTCTGTTGGTAAAAAGCTTCTCTGACACACAGGAGCGGGGCGGCAGCAGGGCCTGGCCAGGTCCTGGGACTGTCACCCTTAAGCACCACAGGAAGTGCTGTGTGTCCAGAGTGGAGGGAGAGGTTCCTCCTACACGGGAAGGGTTTGGGGCCGAGTCATCGCTACATTCCCTAGAGAGGAACGTTCCAGGCCCAGGGCACGCACCGTACAATGTCAGGGAGGGGAGGGGGCCGCAGGCTAGCCGCTCTCACAACCGCACCATCCTAACATTGCAGTTCTGCTGTGAGACACGCGTCCTTGGGTGATTTCAGTGCCACCAAGTGTGATTACACTGACCTCGACAGTCGAGCTCGCTACACCTAGGCCGGATGATACAGGCAACTGGGAGCCGGTCCCACATGGGGTCTGTATTGACTGAAATGTTGTTAAGTGATGCGTGACTGTACGCACCACAATAAAATGAAAAGCTACCCACCCACCACTGAATGTGGTCAATGCCTCTGAGACCCATGTGAGCCCTCCCGGAGTCGTCTCCTCGCTCGAGCCCAGAGGTGACCACCATCCTGAATTTTGCGAACACTCACTCATCCTTAACACATTCACTGTGTCGATAGGTTTCTTTATGTTCTTTTGGCAGTTTTTAGATCGATGTAAATGTAATCATACGACGTGTTATATTTCCACTTTTCCCTTCCTCTCCCTCTGAGCCTGTGAGATTTCTCTCTGGGGATGTGTGTGACTGTGGTAACCAATTCTCACGGCTGTGTAGTTCCGCATGACATGAAAACCCCACAAGTTACTCGTTCTCCTGTGGACGCCCCAGTGGGTTATTTCTGGATTCATGCTTTTGTGAATGGCAGTGCCACGGACCTTCTGGAGCACAGCCCTGAGGCCCACATACAGGAGTTTCTCCAGGCCAGAACTTCTCAACCAGGAACAATTTTTGACCCCAAGGGGACATAGGTCAATATCCGGGGACATTTCTGGTTATTTTGACTGTGGCCTGGCATCTAGTGGGTGGAGGCTGGAGGCGCTGCTGGCCACCCTCAGTGCTCGGGACTCTCGACCCCCACGGTCAGGGAAGCTGAGGCGGAGCAGCCCTGACCCGGATTCTTCCCACACCCCATTTGACTAGGAAATGCCGATTATCTTGCCAAATGGTTGTGCCAATCTCACTCCCAATGGCAGCGGATGGCGCTTCTACTCGTTCAGGACTCTCACCAGCTCTCGGATCGCTACTTACTGCCTCAACGTTTGCGCCTACTGTGTATCCTCTGCTCTCCGATTTTCGTCCCTGGCCCCACATATCCATCTCTCATATTATTGCCAAATTAAACTTTGCGACTCTGACTAAGCAAAATTCCCACGAGGAAACTTTTCTGGCCTCTGCTGCATACAAAATGAGCACGGCTTTCAGCACCTATATGAAAAGTCTCCTCTGGAGACAGCAGCAAACTCGGTAGCCCTCAGATAAGCTCTGCCCTTCCCTCTCCGTGTCTGTCCTCTCGATGAGCGAAGGTTTGCCCTTTCTTACGCTCATTCATCCGTGCGCCCTTCGTTCAGTTCATGCTCATGTACCGCCTGCCTCCTGCGGAGCCAAGCGCCGCCTAGCGCCGAGGGGCAGCGGTACAAGGGACTGCCAGGCCGGCCGTCTGCTTGCTTCTCTGTTCGCTCCCTCCATCCACGCACTCTCAGAGATAAGCAGCACCCCCAAAGGTTGACCCCAGGAAGCCTTCGGAGCCCTGAGCCTAACGTTTTCCAGCCCATCCAGAGGAGGGATCCAGAGGCACAGGAAGGGCCGAGTTCTTTCCTACCTGTCCTACCGGGCCCGCCTCCGTCAGCTGCTGTAGCACCGGCTTCCTCCCTGGGCCTCCCCCAGGTTCTCTGTGCCCCGACTGCGGCCGTGCTGGCCTGGGCGTCCTCGATGGCCATCGGAAAGACCTGGCAGAGGCTACGCGAGGGATCAAGGCAAGAGCCACAGATTCCACATGCCGTGGAGCCTGGGCCCCGTGGGACTGAGAGGGAGCCTGGGGCTCTAACTGGGGAGCTTCCAACCTAAGCTGGGTCTGAACCTAGGGAAGAGGCCGGAAGAGGCTGCCATCATCGTGCCTTCTCCCCAATGTTCCTTTGCTTCCCATAAGAAGAGAACTGCCGCCTTCAACTCTCTGGTTTAGGGGAAGGAGCAAAAGGAAATTTGGAAAATGGGCCCTGTGGACAGGTCACTAGCTCTCACCCTTCCCTTTCTCTACTCTGTGCTGAGCACACGAGCAATGCGCAGCGGCGACCACGCGTCTTTAAAGCCCCTTACCCCCGACTCTAGCTTGAGAGGCTGCCCCGTAAGCCTCTTTGAAGCTGTATTAGCTCTGACAACGTTGCCTTTCAGCGAGGCTGGGCTTCGGGGACCCTCAGCATCTGAAAAAAGACAGTGACATTGGTGCCATCTTGTCTGTGCGCTGGCGGGGTACCCAAACCACAGGGGGACTGGTCTGCTTAGACCCCAAACCGGACAATTCTCCATGAAACAGTCTTCATCGGGGCTTCAATAATTGTGAGCATATTAAATGCAAATTTGTTTCTCACTCTCCTAAGACTCGTAGGCAGGCGCAAAGATTCATTAAGGTGGTCTCCTGCCCAACTACAGCCAGATGGCCAGTCTCTGGACAGCCTTTCCAGCAATCTGGTTGATGCATCAAATTTGAGGTACAAAGTGAGAGCCTTTTACTCTCATTTAGTTTTGTCTTGTGAGACACAAGTGCTCTAAAACCTGGGAAAATGTTGTCTTCCTCACCCCAAGCCATCATTAAGGCTGCACTGACATTCAAGAGAGATGAGAAACTAGCTCATTTCTTTACTCACCTACTAAAAAATTATTAAAAGAGCATTTACCATGTATCTGGACTTCACCCCACAACAAGGGATACAAAGAAGAAGACATGGCCTCTGACCTCAAAACTGCTTAAAATCTAGCGGCAAAAAGCCTCTCTGCTGCAAAGTAATGACCATAATGACGTCGGGTAAGTGCCGTAAAAGCGTACGGGAGCGCACAGGAGAGTGAGGTAAGCTAAGCTTTGAAATATGAGGAGTTACTTAGAAAAGTGGCAACGGAAAAAGGAATCTTCAAGCAGAGAGAGGAAGAGAATGTTCAAGAAAGCCAGAGGAGCACAGGGTGTTGGGCACTCGCGATACTGCCGGTGTTTCAGCGCGCCCTCTCCAACGGCCCTTGTGCGGTAGAATGATGAGACGCAAGGGTGACGAGGCAGGAGGGACATCGGTGCAGTATCAGTCGTCTGGACTTATCTCCAAGGCCACGAGAAACCATCCAAAAGCTTTCATTAGGGAAGTGGCTGGTGTTTCGGAAATATCACTCTGGAAGCAACGTCAAGAAGCTCCCAAGGACGGACAACTATGCCGAGCGGACTACAGCAAAGTTTGGGTATGAAACGCCAAAGACAGTAGCAGAAGCTACGCCGAGCAGTGTATAATTCAGAATCATCAAGTGACTGCACGTGGGCCCTGACTGGGGGTGGGGGTACAGAGGATGCCGATATGAGGGGATCGGTGGGAACGGACTGACAGCTTAGTGCGTCTGCGCGAAAACAGCAAAAGAAAGTAGAAGAAGAACTTCACCAAACCAAATCAATGAGGCAATGAGAAGAGGGACAGGACAGATGGGCGAGGGAGAGATCCAGGACAGAAGTCTAAAAAGGTCCAACAGGAATGCTAGGATGTGATCCAAAGCTGGATATTTTAATCCCTCCCCTCAGAGGTAGTTTCGGATGAAGAAACCCAGCGCGTGTGTGTGTGTGTGAGATTGTGGCTAGGGTGCGGTAAGTTCACTGGGAATGAGAAGATAAAGTTGCTGTGTGGGTCATGTGGAGACCAAAGTCATCAGGAAAATGGTAGGATGGGACAGAAAAGACCCGAGCCACTCTCCAAGTCTTTGACAAGATGGAATGACCCCACGACGTGAAGATGACCTAGCAGAACAGCATAAGCCTCAAAAGGGCAGATGGTATTTGTCCTAGAAGCATCACAGGGTGAGGAAGACCCTTCTCTCTTCCAGCCTGAGGTACATGGTGCACGACAGGACAAAGTCTGCACAGGAGAGGGCTTCAGGAGAAGCTATGTCCTTACGAATAAAACGTCCTCACGAATAATGGGGGTGCGGTCAACCTGTAGATGAAGGGGACCGTTCAGCGGTTATGCTGGAGTTGAGGTGTCCTGGGTTCCCTATTCTGTTCCACTGCTGTGTTCATCCACCCTTCTAGAAATTCACTCTCAATCATTTTAACCTCATAATGATATTGGGCAGAGGAAATCCTTCCACCACCTTCTTAAGGACTCTCTTAATTACTCTTGGACCTTTTCTTCCTATAAAAACTTTACAGCTAGATTGGCAAATTCCACAAAATAGAACCCGTTAGCTTTTACTGCAATGGCATTCAATTTTCAATGAATAACAGGAGTATTGATATATTTATAGTATTGACTCTGAAGATGGTGTCTGTATTTATTTCAGTCCTATTTCCTGTTTCCCAATAAAAGTCGATCATTTTCTCTGTGAAGTTCTTGCACATTTTACATTAAAATGTTTCCTAGGTACTTCATATATTTGATAGCACTATAAAATTTAATTTTTCATTTCATTTTGTAGCTATTTACTTGAGCCAACATTGTTATTCTCTCCTAACTTCTTGGAATAGTTCAGGCTTTCTTCTTTTTCATTTGATTACTACATTAACCACCTCCCACAAACTTTGGTATTTGGTATTTTCATTGTTTTTCAGTTCCAATTATTTCCAAATTCCCCTTACGAGTTCTTCTGTTATGTAGAGTTATTTCAAATTGAGTGTTTTCAAACATGTAGGGCGTTTGCTATTGTTACTGATTTCTGGCTTAATTCCACTGTGCCCAGGGACATGCTCCGTCTAGTTCAGTCCTCTGAGGGTTACTGAGACTCGCTTTCTGGATATAATGGGGTCAGCCTATGTAACTGCACACTTGTGCCTGCAAAAAGCTTCCAGTTGCCTGGTGGGTACAGATGTAGATGCCGTCTAGGTGGAGAAGTGGGCACATCTACACATTCCCACGAGGTCCTCTAGCTTTGCTTCTCAATTCTTCTATATACTTACTGGTTTTGCTCCGCTAGCTCTGTGAACTTCATAGAGACGAATGCTAAAATATCCAATTATAATTGTTTCTCTTACTAATTATGAGCACTTGGCCTTACATTTTTTAAACTACACCATCAGGTGACAACAATATTAAGCCTGTTAGGAGAAATACCCACATTCACAATCATAGCTGGGGATTTTAACCTCTGATGCTCAGAAGCTGAAGTTCAAACAAACAATAATAAGTAATGATAGCAAAGGCATAATAATACATTTGAGCTGATAGATAATATAAGCTTCGAATCAAATTCTTTGGAGACACATTGCCCATTGATAGAAATAGAATATGAATTAGGAAAAGGGGAACCTCAGTAAACGCCATAGGATTCCTATGGTAAAAACCAGGTTCTTTGATCACAACACAAAAGAGAGCATTACAAAAACAAATGGCTGGAAACAAAATAGCATATTGCTAAGGAACCCTTGGTGCGGAGGAAATTAACAAGTATTTAGAATAAAAACACTCCTAAAGCTGAAACTATGCCTCCTGTATTTTAGGGTCCGTATTCTAACACGCTTCCCAGCCCTGGCAATAGTGCTGTGAGGTGAGCCCCATGAACCTGGAGGATCCCGACCCCATGCGAACATGTCCCAGGAGACACCACTGAAGACCTGACCTGTAACAGGCCCAAGTGGACACGGCCCAAACACCAAAGGAAGCTGAATGAGTAGACATCGATGATGCGTCTGTAGATGGAATATTTTACAGCGAAGAAAATGAACACATTCTGTTAAAAGCAGAAAACTAGCTGAATCTTAGAACTAGTATTGCGCCAAGAAGCTAGACACTCCACACTATCGACTGGAGAGACCATTTTTATAAAGTTAAAACAGGCATAAATAAACTATCAACTAATCCCAGCACCCAGGGAGCTGGAGCGTGCAAAGGGCTTCTGGGGATGGGCATAGTTTCTTTGCCTCGGGTAGTTCTTCCGTTAGTTCCCAAGCTATAGTTTTCCTGTGGGCCCTAGAATTACATTTTACGGACTTTCCCGTCGGCGGGCGGCAAGGGAAATAATAGAGTGGACCACAGGGTGCGACTTACCATTTTCACACTTTCTGACGAGAGTGTGGTCTGGGATGACTGCCCCAGATGGAGGCTGGCACGATCCCTCAGTGTAGACACATCCTCCTGCATTCATCATGGCAGACCCATTCTGGAAGCTTTGCCATTAGCTGCGGCCAGTATTGGTGCATCGCAAAACACAGTGTAGACACAAATTAGTTTCTGGGAAGGTTGGTGCATTGCCGAATCTTTGCAGCTCTCCTGAGAGAGCGTGGGGCAGGTGTAGCTCTAGGGGACAGATCACAGTGCACTCTCTGCAGCTGCCACGACAAACTTCACATTTGGGCCTCTCATCTTGTGTCTGCTACAATCAAATGTGACCCAGAAACCTCACTCTCCCTTCGCGTGGGCGCACGTCTCGGGGCCCTGGTTACGGGCCTTACGTTTTCCAAGACGCGCTGAGCTGTTCCCGAGCCCCCGGCTACTGCACTGTGAATCTCGCTCCCGCCTGCTGCCGCTATACTCACCTCTCTTCAGTGCAACCAGGCTGATGCTGATCAAAATGCAAGGTCACTGTAACTGACTTCACGCCAGTGTGGCAGGCGGCTGCATATCACTTGCAGCTCGGGTGTGTGGGCTGGGGCTGCAGTAGCAGACAGCGGGGACATGGTGACATGACAGCAGAGTGAAAACACCAGGCTCTTCTACCCCACGGATGCACAACTAAATGGGAGCAAATCAAAGTTTAAAGCCCCTGGAACATAAACAGACAGCTGCCACATACCTCATAATCCTCTGTGCTCCATTGCACCCCCTCTTCCTTTTGCCCCCCCGCCGCCTCCCCTCTGGCAGCCTCAGTTCTATGCTCTGAAATCATCTGACATTTGTCTTTCTGATGTTTCACTTAGCATCATCCCCCCCGGTTCCACCCATGTTGGCACAAATGGCAACTTACTTTTTATTGCTGAGTAATATTCCACTGTGGATATATCCCAGTCTTCTTAATCAACTCATCCGTCACTGGGCCCCTAGGTCGTTTCTGTGACTGGGCTATTGCAAATAACGCTGCGATGGACCCAGGCGTGCACACGGCCCTTCAGATGAGCATCTTTGCATTGTTTGGGGGAGCACCTAGGAGCGGGACTAGCGGATCAGATGGTAGACCTATCTTTAATTTTGTGACAAACCTCCACACTGTTTTCCATAGAGGTTGGATTAGTAGACTAATCTACATTCCCATCAACAATGTATGAGGTTTCCTTTCTCTCCACAATGTCTCCAACCCCGGTTTCCAGTGTCTTGATCTGGGCTATCCTCACAGGTCAGAGGTGGGAGCTCACTGGCTTTGATCTGCACCTCCCTGGTGAGAAGTGACAACGAGCGTGTTGGCATCCGCATGTCTTCTTTGAGGAAGTGTCCACTTAGCCCTTCCGAGAATGGCTATAATTTTTCTTTTAAAGAGAATGATATGTTGGTCAGAGTGTGGAGAATTAGAACATTCATGCACTACTAGTAGGATTTTAAAATGGTGCAGCCTCTGTGGAAACCCTTTGGTGGTTCTTTGATAAGTTAATGGAGATCTACCACGTGGGGCAGCAATTTCAACCCTAGCTACATACCCAAGAGAATTGAAAAGAAACATTTTCACAAGATGTGCACAAGGTTCAAGACTTACGTGCAAATGTTCATAGCAGCACTTTTCACATGATCCAAAAGGTGGACACTCAAATGTCCATCAGTGGATAAATGGATAAAGAAAATGGAGCAGATCTATAGAATGGAACATTATGCAGCCTTGAACAGGCAACAACATAGAATAAACCTTGAAAAATCATGCTAAGTGAAAGAAGCCAGTCACAAAAATGCAGATATTATATGATTGCTTATATGAAATGTCCAAAATAGACAACTCTATGATTCAGAGAACAGTAGCGACTGACAGCACTAGGGGTGGGGGAGGGAGAGCAAGTAGCAACTGTTAATGGCTATGGGGGCTCCTTTGGGAGTGATGAAATGTTTATAAATAGATGGAGCACTGTGTGAATATACTGCAAGTCCTTTGAATTGTGCACTTCAAAATATGAGTTGTGTGGTATGTCCAGTATATCTTAATAAAGCTGCTATTTTTAAAGGGAGAGAGAGAGAAGGAGGGAGGAAGGGAGGGAGGAGAGAGGGGAGGTAAAGAAGGGAGGGAGGGAGGGAGGGAAGAAGGAGAGAGGGAGGGAAGGAAAGAAGAAAGGAGGGGAGGGGAGGGAGGGCTGGAGGGAAGGGCTGGAGGAACACCTTGTCACCTCGAGTCTGTCTGTGCAGTGGCCTGGCAAATCTCTGTATGAAGGCACACTGAGGACTTCACTCTCACTGTCAGTGTCACTAGATGGGACTGTGCTCCCAGGATGCATTGCAAAGTCCTTTGAGTCGTCACAAACTGGAATTCACCTCCAAGTGAGGACACGGCATCCAGCTTTAGTCCAGCCAAGCAATACTTGGTTTGGGCTGAACTTGACCTTTCTGCAGAAACACGAAGAAACCCTGCACTTCACTGCTGCTCCACTGCGAAACAGGGCCACGTCCCACCGACGGGAGATGAAGCGGCGGGCACCGGCCACTGGGGCACCGGTGCTGAAGCTGCTGCTCTGGAAACTGTCTTGGAAGCGGTTCTAGAAAGGAAAGAGGAGACATCAGTTGGCTTGATGCATCTCAATTGTACAAGACAACAAAAGCCTAAGCAGCATCATTAGAAATTGCAGGTGAGACGAGCAGGCGGGCACAGGCCCCAGGTGGGCCAGCCCCATAGGGTGAAGCAGCAGCTCCAGGGCGGTCAGTTGCTCTGAAAATTGCCACATCCAAATTAAGAAGGTAAATTAGCAGCTTCAAGATGATTGGGATGCACTGAGCTTTGTTTGCTTTTTGTTTTGTTTTGTTTTGTATTTACTTGAGATTCTGGAGTCTGGTCTGTGTGGGAGAAGGTCTTTTACTAGCTCCTGAGCCCCAGGAGCTGCAGGCTGGGCAGACACGTTTGAGACCGCTCTGCCACCTGCCACAGCTCTGCCCGCGCTGCTGCAAGAGGTGGCTTGTCTCAGGCGCTGCGGGGACCTCCAGGGGCCCGGTAATCATGTGACGGATCTTCTAAGTATTAGTTCATTTTCCCTTGGGAGGCAGACCTAGTGTTATCCCACTTTAGAGAAGGAGAAGTTGAGTCACAGAGAAGCGAGGTCACCTGCCTGAGATGGCACAGCTACTCAGTGTCAGATCCACGCCCAGGCAGTTTGACTTCAAAGGTCAAGCGGTGACTCCCTGACGTGCGCCCCAGTCCTGGCTGAGAAATAGCACGTCCATCCCGGGACATGGCGGGAGGAGGCTAGCGCCGTCAGTCCCGAGGCGCGGGGTGGCTGCTGTCCGTGCAACGGGCCGGGTGGGAGGGCATTTTGCAAAGAACTTCCAGAAACTGTCTAGAGGAAGCATTTGCAGCTGTTTTCATATACCCAAGTGACGCTAGCGTGAAACCGGGCATCAAGCATTTCACTGAGGGCTGCCCTCGCGTGAGATGGGCCACCCAAAGGCTCGCTTTCCCTTCATCGGCAAAGCTGACTGCGGAGTAGCAGCAACAGGGTCAGAGGAAAGTTTTCACAGACCCGGTTACTTGTCTGCCCGGAGAGCGGTCAATGCCAGCCCACGGAGGCCGGTTGCCCTTCACACCCCAGCCTGACTCGGGCTCCCGGGAGAGAAACAGCTGGAGGAGGCATCCAGCGCGGCGGCGTGTCCCGTAAACACCATCGGGAAACTGACAGGCGGCAGGGCCGGCCATCGGCCCCTGGCATCCTGTCTCACGGAAATTTATGCCACCCCAATAAGTGCCGTCCCCACCTCTGGTTTCCATGCTCTATAAATCCAAGGGATTAACACAGTGCAGCTTCCTGAAGAGCAAAGCAGAGAATGGCTCAATCCTTCAACACCCCATAATCCCCAAGAACAAACCACAGGCTTACACTAGTCAGGCTCAGAAGCAAAGAGATGAATCAAATAAACAGTGTCAGCAACCTTTCCCTTGGGTTGGGCTTTGTAAAGAGAGAAAGGGGTGCCGCGGGAGCAAATGCAGCTCCGTGGTGATTAATTAAGAACACTTAGGCGGCGTTCAGTGCAATGATGATTTGTAGCCAGCGTGGCTTTTTCACTGCGCGTCGTCAATTAGTACCTAAAATGACTTATGTAATCTGTGCTTTCAGGACGTCACATGTTAAAATCACTTTTCAGTACAACATACACGAATCCCGACTGGGCTTATTTATTTGTCAAAAGAGGTAGGAATTCAGGGGAAATCAAGGTGGGCCAAAAGAGTAGGTGTTCAAAATGAGAAGAAGCATGCAGAGAATGCAGCTCATGCTGAGAAGAACGAAGCTTCCAGAATTTGGCAGATGAGGACAGGAACAGTTTGGGGGGCAGAGGGGAGCAGAGAGCAGGAGGAGAGGCTGAAATCGGATAGGGAAGGCTTGCATACAGGATGGGCACAGAGGCAGCAAACACCAAGGGGAAAGCCATTCGAGGGCATGAAGGCGCTGAGGTGAGGAGGAGCACAGTGGAGGTGCCTCAAAGGTGTTGGGGAGACAGTGAGCCACACAGAGAAGCCACTCTTTTTCCCTGTACCAGTCCGCAAAATCTTCTCCGACAATGAGTCTATCACGACAAAACCGCAAGAGTAAATGAGAGGTGAGCGTGGAAGGCCCCGCTGACTGAGTGAAGGAGTAAATGAAGATGCTGTCACCTCAGGGCCTCATTTGATTATTGGAGGGAATGGCGCGCTGAGGCTGCATGCCAGTGCCCAACCGGCTGTCCACATCTCAAGGCCAAAGTCTCACAAAACAGTCCCGCTCGAGAGTCCCGTTTGACTCCCCTCTTTCTTCCACATCCTACCCCCCCTTTTCAGCCTTGAAAAGCTATCCGGAATCTCCCTCCTGAGAAGACAACATTCCTGAGTTTTCACTTGCTCCAACTGTGCTCCTCCTTCAAGCCGGGTCAGCAGAGCAAGAGAACACAGAGAATTCCAAGAAGAGAACCTTGAAAACCTTGAAAAGCAAATGGGGACTCTTCCCTGCCGGGGTGAAGGGCTCTTATGCAAAGAAAGCAGGGCACCCTTTAGTTGGACAGGTGTTTAGTTGGCCGCACCCCTGCGGCGGGGCCTGTGGCTCCGGCAGCTGCTGAGCCTCTGAGGCTGGACCTGGAAGAGGCGCCCTGTGAGGAAGCGAGCGTCCTCTCAGTTTCAACTGCAGGCCCAAGCATGGAAATAAATGTCTTCTTAAGTCAGTTCATTTAAATATTCAAAAACGCTCTCAGACTTTTTTGTTTGTGTATTTTTAACTTCATGAGGAAGGAAGGCTCAGCAAGATGAAGTAACTCAGCAGAGACTTAACTCACAGCCTGCGAAGCGGCTGCTCTTTGTGCCACAGCCGAGCGAGCTTTCACCTGCTCGCCACTGACACGATGCTCGGAGGCCTCGCTGGCGCCAGGAGAAACACGCGCACGCCAACTGCTTGTATTTGAGAAATACTGACCTTTATTCTGAGATCACCTTTGTACTTTTTCTGACATTAAAATGTTCTTTCTTTTATAAAATAATTGTTACAAGAAAGGATGGCCAGAATCTCATCGTTTCTCCCCACTTCCACTGAGCCCAGTATCTGCCACCTTGGCTATTGCGTCGCTTCCCAGCAGCGCACTCTTCCGCCCTAGGCCCCACGCCTAAGCCCCACGCGCGGCCAGTTGACGGCTCTGAGGCATAGGTGCGACCACCCGGCAGCCTAGTCCAAAGCCGCTGCTGGCTTCCCGCTCGGTCCGTGTAAAAGTCCGAGTCGCTGCACTGTTTGCCAAGCCCGTCGCCCTGGCCGCTCCGCTGCTCTGCCCGCCCTGCTGTTCCACTCTCCTCGCTCAGGTCTTCCCGCCTCACTCGCCTCCTTGCTCTTCCTTACACGCACGAAGCACGCGCCCACCTTCGGGTCTTTCTCCTGGCTCTTCTCTCTCTTGGGGTCCGCTTCCCCAGCGCCCTGCACCCTCTTCTCTTTGAGGTCTTTTTGTTCAAATACACCTCCGCTGTGAGCCCCTTTCTGAGGGCCTCATGCTCTGCCCCCGCCGTCCCGGTCTCTGCCCCTCCCACGGGTGTCTTCCCTGCACTGGTCTCCACCTAACTGCCCAGATACTGCCCTCACCTCACTGTGGGGTCTCCTCCTCTTCTAGAACGCGAGTTCGCTCCCTGACAGCGCAGTCGTGCTTGTTGCTTTGTCCAGCCGTGATGTGCCAGTTCTCAGAAAAGTACTTGGTGCAAAATTGGGGCTCATGGGCAGCTGATGAATAATGAATGGACACGGGGGAAAAGGCAGAGATGGCAGAGGCGGCGCCTACGGCACCAGTAGCGCCAGCCCACGGAGATGGGCCGCCCCGCTGGGAGCGCATTTCCAGGAGACCCGGATGATCTGGGACTCGTTTAGATTCAAGATACCCACGAACACGCAGAAAGAATTGTCCGCCGACCTTCCATACTGATGGAACGGGCACTGAGAGAACGAGCATGTTGATCAAGGCTCTGCGGGCGAGGCTCTGCGGGCGAGGCTCTGCTCAAAGCTTTTACAGGAACCAAATTTAAGCAGCTTTTGAGGTTCAGTTCACACCAGATCAGATGCCAGTCCTCAGCCGTGTCGTGTCTGAGCCATCGGGGTCGCCTCCCCCCTCGTTTTGACGTCCCCCTTTCAACACCTGCTTTTCAGCATCTCCGGGAACAGAGTTGGGGGGGCACACACCTGATCCCAAGCGTGGGGCACGCTGCTGGCCTTTGCCCTTCATGGTCCGCTCGTGGTCACTCAGCCCAGCTGACTGGAAGGAGGCCAGCCACGCGGCAGCCCTGCTGCCCGTCTCCGGTTCCGCAATGGTGGAGAAAGGGGCTGCTTGAACAATTTGGGGGAGTACAAGAGTGACTACAAGACGAGATGCCCTAGCAGGAGTTATTGCTGCCGCCCCCAGTGCAGGTGATACTGATGCCAGACGACGGCGAGAGAAGCCCCTGGTGGGCTGAAACTAACCCGAGAGAGGGGCGGTGAGAACTCGGCTCAGGACAAAGGCACACGGTGCTCGGGAGCCAAAGGTGGAGGGGGGCACTTCAGGCCCGGCGCAAGGGTGTGGAGGCCGCCACCACCTCTGGGAGGCGCGCAAGAGAGGACCCATTTTCACCAGGGACACCTCACAGGACATCAGCTTGCACCCTGCACAAGCCCAGGGACTACCCAGTCACCATGTGCAGAGTGCGCCTGCTTTGAGTGCCCGGGCACAAGAGCAGGAGAGCCAAGGCCAGTCCTCGGCAGCCCTGTGGAGAGGCGGCGCTGCCAGCGCAGCCAGGACCCCAGGGCGGAGGGAGAAGTCCATCCATTCGTGCACTTAAACGTCCTCCCCCGGAATGCTCTCTGCTCCCTGTGTTTATCTCCCTCTGTTTCACTGAGCTTCTAAAGAACGTTCTTTTAGTAAATGTCAGGCTGACTCGCCTGGATTCAGGAAAACAATCAGACAAAATAGAAAGCCTCATTTCACAATCAGAGCAAGAGAGCTGAGGACCCCTGGTGGCCAGAAGCGGTCATGGCAGCCGTCTTTTCGGAGGGAGATTTTAAGACGCCAATGCCGGAGGGGGGGGGAGACCCAAGTCGAGTGAACCCCCAGCCAGGAAGTCGGTGCACAGGGATTCCTCCGCCTGGACTGACATGTAGCATTATGATAGTTTCCCATCTCACTCTCCTCTCCTCCGGTATTTCAATTAAACGTATGTTACATCGCCTCACTCTATTCCTTGTGTCTCTCACCCCTTTTTTATTCTTTTCATATAAGTTGTTTGTCCAGGCAGAGCTGTGGACCCTATTTTGTGAACCGTCTCCCAGTGCAATAACTTTCTCTTCAGTTATGTTTTGCCTTCTGCTAAACCTGTCCATCCGTTATTTTCTCATTGTTTGCTGTGCGTCTCAGTTCTAGACATTCTATTTGATTTTCAAATTAGCTATGTCACATTTTACGATTTTCTGTTTCCTGAAGATACTTTCAAGTTTATCTTTTATCTTTTGAAATGTGATAGATCATACTTCTCATAACCTGACAACTCAGATTTTTATGAATTTGTTTTGGTCTTCTATTTTTTTCCTGCCGGTTGTGATTCACAATGTTTTTTCCCTGCATGCCCAGTTATTTTCAACTATGTTCTGATGTATTGTTGACAAATTTTTGGTAAGAATGATTTGAACCTAGCATGGAAGCACCTTCCTTTAGAGAATACTTTCATTTGCTTCTGACAGGCGCCGGGGCTCCGCCCTCACAGCTTCAGCTCCCGGGCGCCACCCAGGTCACAGGACTGGTGACGTCTGGCTTCAACTTTTGTCCCCTTTGCTCACAAGGCCACCAAAACCAGAGCTCAGGGCCATGAGTCTCTTCAGATTCGTCACGTGCCCGCGGGAGGGAAGGGACTTCCGAAGTTGGACTTTCCTCGCTGGGCCCTTGTTTGCGTCCCTATCCTACCCTCACTATTTCCTTTTCCGGTTTCACTGAGCTCTGTGGACAGAGCGTGTGTACGTGTGTGTGCATAGTGAGGAGTGAGCGCCACAATAAGGATGATTAACATCTTCATCCCCTCACGTCCCCTTTTTTATGTTGGCTCAACTTTTCAGGTCTACTCTCCTTCTGAGAACATGGTACATTATTGCTGATTATAGCCCCCCTGCTGCACGGGATCTTCCAGAACTTAGTCATCTTAGAACTGGCAGTTTCTACCCTGTGGCCAGCAGCCCCCTATTCTCCCACCTCCAGCCCCTGGCGATCACCATTCTACTCTCTATTTGAGTTCCCTTTTTTAGATGGCGCATATGAGAACATACAGTATTGTCTTCCTCTGTCTGACCTATGTCACTTAGCGTAATGCCCTCAAATCCATCCATGTTGTCACAAATGACAGGATCTCCTTTTTAGGGTTGAATAATACTCTGTCCATTGGTGGGCACGTGGGCTGTGCCCCTGTCTTGCCTATTGCGAAGAACCCTGCAGTGAACACGAATTACAGACATCTCTTTGAGATTCTACTTTCATTCCCTTTACATATTACCCAAGAGCGGGATGGCTGAATCATGTGGTGGCTTTGCCTTTAATCTTTTGAGGAGCCTCCACACTGCTCGCCACAGTCGGTGCACAGGGCTCCCTCTCCCCCATGTCCGTGCGAACGATTCTTAACTCTTGGCTTGTCTAGAGGAGCCGTTCTCTCAGGTGTAGGCAATATCTCGTCGTGATTTTGTAACCCCCTGATGGTGAGTGATGTCCAGCACCTATCTGTGTGCCCTTCGGCCATTTGTGAAAAATACCTATTCAGTTCCTCTGGCCATACTGTATTCTGGTTGGGTTTCTTTTCTGTGCTACTGAGTTCTGTTAGTGTATGATGTATTTTGGATATGTGGTTTGCAAATATTTTCTCCCATTCCATAGGTTGCTATTGATCTTTCTTCTATTTTCTTTGCTGTGCAGATGCATTTTAGTTTGATGCAAACCACTTGATGATTTTTGCTTTTGTTGTGTATATTTTGGTGTCATATCCAAAAAATCATTGCCAGACCCAGTGTCAAGGAGCTTTCCTCCTATGTGTTCTTCTAGTAGTCAGTTCTCTAGTTTCAGAGCTCACATGTAAGTCTTTAATCAATTTTAATTTTTGTGAGCAGTGTAAGATGGTGCAATGTCCTTTCCGCACTGGTCTTCCAGCTCTCCCAGTGCCTCAACTGAGGACACTCTCCTCCCCACTGAGTCCTCCGGGCTCCCTCATCAAATAGTAGTTGGCCGTATGTATGTCGGGGTGGGGGGCTCTCAGTTCTGCTCCATTGGTGTATATGTCCAGTTTTGTGCCACTATTACACTGTTACCATTCCTACGGCTTGACAGTATATTTTGAAATCAGGAAGTGTAATGCCTCCAGCCTCGTTCTCTTTCTCAGGGTTGTTTTTGCCATTCAGTGTCTTTTGTGTTTCTATTTCTGTGGAAAAAATGCCATTAGAAGTTTGATGGGGATTGAATTGAGTCTATAGATTAGCCTCACTGTTTTTAGCTCTTCATGAAGGTAATTTCTACTTCTGTTTCATCCAGTTTATTTAGTTGGCCTTGCTGGGACAGACAGTCCGAGTCACCCAGGCTGTCATCGCCAGCCGCTGAGGCACGCAGCGCCCTTCGAGCAGCGCTCATTATCCCTGCTCTCTCTTCCTTCCAGTTCATGCTTTGCAAAGTCACCAGGAACACATCCAAGGCGCTGCTCCGGGTGACTCATTCCCTGCACAAACCTTTCAAGCTTACAGTTGACCAAAGGAAACACCAAGTTCCTTGGTCTGGACATTTCAGCACACAACTCTTTTCCTCCCCTCTTTTATTTGTTGTGCACTGACTGTGTGGTACTGGCTAGGTTGGGGCTTTAGGTTCTGCCTAATGTCTTACTCCTGTTCGTCTTCTCTCTCTCCATTCATCCCCTGCTCTTGAAGCAAAGTGGAGCCTCAGTGCCCCGTGCCCGACCTGGCTCCGGAGCGCAGGGGGCTGATCCCTAGGTCAGTGCAGTCTCCCCAACACCATGACTGGCTCTCCGGGTTGAGGCCGTTCAGTCGGGATATTTTGGGATGCTGGAGGAAATTATCTAAACGACAGCTCAGGCAGACATGTCTGTAGTCCCTATGACTTGGGGGGATATTTGTCTTGTGAGTTAGAAATTTCGACCAAGCATTAGGTCTAGGGAAAACAGAAGCGGGGGAGGGTCTCCTGGGCTGTGAGATCTGGCTGCGAATTCAGCAGCAGCGCGGGGAATACAACGCCCAGCTTCAGGCTTGTTTCCCCTGGAAGACAGGGACCAACACCGCCTGGCCGGGAGCGCCGCCATCTCAGTCAGTCTACTCCCACCTGCTGGCCGTTGCCTGAACTTCAAGAGCTGAATTACCCCAGACTGCCCTTCTGGAAGCAGGCAACTCTGCAAGGGGATTCCAGACCCGGCTAGGGGTGTTACGTGACGCTGGGCCAATCCACTGTCCTCGTCTGGGTCCTCGGTTTCCCCATATTCCAAACCCAGTGGTTGAACAACGTGACCTGGAAATAACCCTCGCGTTTCATCAAGCAAGGCCGCTCTCTGCCAGGATGCCTGCGTGACCACGGACAGCGGGGGGCTGGTCGCTGGAGGGTGGGCTGGACGCCCGTGCTCTGCCAGGGTCAGGGGCCTAAGGTCCACATCTGCTTTTATTTCTGCACCCACACGGGAAGGAGAGCACCTGTCTCAGTGACTGGAAGGGGGGCAGGGAAAGGGAGGTGAGAGCTGGTGAAAAGAAGCCAGGGAACTACAATTTTTCAAAAGTTTGGTCTAAGATGGCTAAGAAGGCAGGGATGAGGGCCCTTATCCCCGCTGTGGGAAGCACTCAGCCAGCTGGGCAGCCGAAGCCCCAGCGGCTAGAGGGATAGAAGGATCCGCCCCAAATGCCGAGGGGAGGGGAGAGCGCCGGCTTTCCCTGGGACTGCGGTACGCAGCCGGGCGGACTGGAAATCCACTTTCACCGCAGCCCTTTCTCACAGCCTGTCTCGGCAGGTCCGCGCTGCTGAACGTGACCGGACGCCGCTGACGCTCACCCGGCCCTGGGCTGAGAGACCAGTTCTGAACCTGCCAGCCATGCACCCGAGAAGGGGAGGGCGGGGGGATGGAGGAGAGCGATTTCCTTACCCTCTGAGACCCTTCTGTTCGGGAGCTCTGCGGGGGTACAGGAAAGGAGAGCCCTTTCCAGCCGGGGGGCACTGCCACGGCTCAGGTGGCCAGGCCCCCGGGGGTCTGAAACACCCATTCTGTTCCCGCCCCTGTGTCAGTCCCAGACCCTCCAGGGCTGCTGCCTGGCAGCTCAGTGTGCCCCCAGTTGGGGAACCCTCCTGGTTCCCTGAGCTTGGTCCTGGGGACCCAAACTTGGGCAAGAGCTCTCTGGGAAATTCATGTCTTCACACAGCTGTGGTGCTCCGGGAGCCCAACGCCCACGCTCAGGGAGAGACACCCCCCCCCCCGCTGTGACCTGAGCTCCGACATGAAACCCTCTGGCGGCCCCCCAACACTCCGTCCCGAGGCAGGCACTGGGGGCGACTGGAGGGCGAAGGGTTTGGGAAGGATCCCCCGTGTGTGTCCAGATTTTTCAGAACGCAGCCAGGGGCGTCAAATCCCCACACTCCCTTCACCACACATGGGAAGGAGCGAGCAAACAGAACAAACTCTGGGGCGCGCGCCTCCCGAGAAACACACGTTTTTTACATTTTCGCAGAGCGGCGCGGGACCCACGGGCCGGCCGTGCTGCCCGCAGCGCCCCGCCCGCCATCCGCGCGTGTCCGCGTCGGGAGGCGCCCGCGGAGGCCAGAGGGCGGGGGGGCGGGGGCCGGGGGCGGGCGCGGGCCCGAGCGCGCCCCTTTTTGTGCGGCTCCTGGCACCTGCCCGATTGGTCTGGCCGCCGCTGCCGTCGGAGTGGGCGGAGCCGGCCGCGCGCCCCGCTCGGTGCCCAGTCGCCTCCGGGAGCGGCCGCAGACGGAGCGCACCTCGCGGCAGAAGCGCCCGGTCCCGCTGGGCTCCTGGGGGCGGCGGCTCCCGGCTCTGCGCGCAGCTCTGCCCCCCGCGCCCCGCGGCCCGACCGCGCTCCCCTCAGCGGCGACTCGCCGCGCCCCGTCCCTGTCGGCCGCCGCACAGCGCTGCCTGTCGCGCCCTCCCCGGCGCCGCGGCCATGGGCGTCCGAGGGATGCTGCGAGCGGCCGTGTTCCTGCTGCTCATCAGGACCTGGCTGGCGGACGGCGACGACCCCCCGCACGCCCGCCGCTTCCACTTGGGGCTCGCCTCCAGCGTGCCCGAAGTCGTCCTGAACCTCTTCCACTGGTAAGGGCGCCGCGGGGCTGCGCGCGGCCGGGGACCCGTGGACGGAGCGGCCGCGGGGCGGGACTCGGGCCCAGGCCGGCCGGGGCGCGGGGAGGCGGGCGCGGGTGCAGACGGCGCCGGGAGGGAGCCCGCGCCTCAGCCCACCTGTTACTGCGGAGCCTGCGGGCGCCCCGCGGGCTCCCGAGCCGCGGCGCGGGGGTCCGCCGCGTCCCCGGGGCTGGGCGCGGGCCGCTCCTCAGGACGTGCGACCGGCGCCGGTGGGGGGGCGAGGGCCGCTCGCGAGCCGGACGGTGGAGACACCTGTTTGAGTGCGGCTCGGTGGCCGCTCCCTGCGGCGTGTGCGTGTGTGTTCACGCGCGTGTGTGCTGCGAGGTGCGGGACCCCGGCGATGCCGCAGAGGACTCGCTCGCCCAGCCGGCCCGGGGCGCGGGCAGTGCGGCGCTGGCTCGCGGGGTGCGCGGGGTGCCTGCCCCAGACTCTCGCGGCTCCGCGGGCTCCACGTTTGATGCCGAGTTTGCTGCGGGCTGCGGCTGTCTAGAGACGCTAAGCCCGCAGCGGCCTCTGTGCGGGGTCACGCAGAAATGTGCGTTGATGGCGCCTCGGAGCCCGGGCGCTGTCATCTGGGCGCTGTGTGGTCGCAAACGGGCGGGAATGCGTTGCTTTCACTCGGAAATAATTTATGTTCACACTTCGGAATGAGGGGAAATGAAATTTTGTCAGGAAACATGATTGGGAATCATTTTTTAAACGGCAAGCCAGAAATGAACATATATTCAGAAAAAAGGGGAGAGGGGGATGGGCAAGGTTCCAGAAATGGCCTCAACCCAACATATCAGGCTGCGCTAGTGAACACACACACACACACACACACACACACACACACTTGCAGGGGCTGACGCTCTTTGGTCAATGCGTCAAAGAGCCTCAGCATCATGGCGATGCCCGAGGCCTGGCTCACTCACAAGCCCCCTTTTTGAGGGGGAGAAATCCCCGCTGAAGGTCTAGGTGAATTGCGTGTGCACATCAGAGACTTCTAGAAAGAGCAGCTCTGGCCGGACTGAGCTGGGTCTACTCGCATTTGCTCGAGACACCTGTAGGCTGGAAATGCGTGTCAGCCAGAGCGCTGCCTGCCTGCCTGCCGGCACGCGTGTGTTGGGGAAGACAGACCTTCTCCCCGGGAACCTGAGATGATTGTGTTTGGGTGAGGGTCACAAATCTCTGCTGTGCGAACAAGTTTTTCTCTCTGCGTCACATGCCATATGTCAAGTCTGTAAAACAGCCGGGCCAAAAACAAGGCTCACACAGAGGTGGCAACAAAGTGCCGGGTCCCAGCCCCGGGAGGGAGCTGTGAGGAGCTGGGGCACAGGGCCTCCGGCTGGGCTCCCCAGGGCTAGAGAGTGGCCTCCCCTGAGACCCTCAGGCCCCCTGAAGGGAAGACAGCCAGCAACCTGGAAGGCTGAGCCCAGGCAGACGGCAACATGCGGCTCATTAGGAAGCTGAAGTCACCTTGGTCTGGGGGCTCCTCTACCTGCCAGCTCCCTCCCTGCCCCCCTCTGTCCTGCCTGGTAACAGGATCCCATCTTTGCGCCCCACCCCCTGGATAAAAGCTGGGGGGAGGGGCAAAAGGAATGTGCGTCACTGCTGCACTTCTGGCTGAGTCACTGCGGAGAGGGAGAGCTGGGAGAGCTGGGCACACGTATGACTGTACATGTCTGCGTGTGTGCGTATGTGCGGGAGGAGGAAGGCCTGGCGAGTTGACGCCTGTGCTGTTCTTTGTTATTTCTTCTTCAAGAAGCAACGTGGCATGTACTGGTGACCAGCATTTACCCATGACTTCTCTGTTTCAGCAAAAATTGTGCCAATCAAACTGTGGTTCACAAGATCCTGGACAGGGTGCTGTCGAAATACGACATCCGTCTGAGACCGAATTTTGGAGGTAAGGCGCGCAGACCGAGGCTCTGCTCAGGCCAACCAGCTGCGCCCCCCAGGTTGCTGCCAGTGCCGCCCGCAGCTCCCACGGGCCTCCCCCGGGACCCAGCAGAGGCCAGCAAGGGGGCACCCCAGCCCCACCCCCCAGACCTTTTGCGCTGCGCCTGACACTTCTCCCACTTCTCTGCCTTCTTATGCAACAGACTTTGCACACACACACGCACACAAGTGCACGCGCACATCTGAAGCACTCTCCCTGGGGTCGCCACAGAAGCGCTAAACCACAGAAATGGGCGTCAAAGACAAAACGCTCCGTTCAAGTTTCTGCTGCCCCATCTGTGGGGGGCACACGTCCCCTGCCTCAGAGCACAGTGTGCGCACGGGCGAGTTCCAAAGCAAGAGCACGGCCTTCTCTGCCTAACTCGCCTTGCCCACCTGGCCGCGGGCACTCCCACCTCTGCCCTGCTCCCCGGGCCTTCATCCCCCACTGAGTCCCAGCATCCAGCCCGCAGTCAGCTGACCTGACAGATCCAGGGCCACCTTCTGAGCCTTTAATTCAGCCCCATGCAAAAGCCACCCCAGCAAGCTCAGGGAGACAGATGGCAAGGGCAGTACGGTGTGAGCCTCCAGGCCATGCCAACATTTCTGCCACCCCTCCAGTGGGGAAAGAGCGGGCGCCTGGAGCTCACCACAGGACGCGTCCCCTCACCGCACACAACAGTAGCATCCTCTGGCCCAGGGACACCCCGAAAACCTAGAGCAAGGACAGACGAAAGGGAGGGCATATTAGAAGTCTGTCTCTCGCCCAGAGGTAAACAGGGAACAGCTGGGTAGCCCACTGGCAGAGTGGGAGACAGCGCCCCCTTCTGCAGGGGGTAGCCTTAGCCCCTCTAAAGGGTTAACCCGAGCTAAGGGCTGGCATTTGCACATCTGAATACCTGCCACTCAGCCCTGACTGCCCAC
>PVIJ01016203.1:0-19728 GCA_004024925.1 Scalopus aquaticus
AGGAAGGAAGGAAGGAAGGAAGGAAGGAAGGAAGGAAGGAAGGAAGGAAGGAAGGAAGGAAGGAAGGAAGGGGAGAAAGGGAGGGAGGGAGGGAGAAAAGGTAGGGAAATCCAAAAGGATTTGATCACTTTCATGGCTATAGTTCTTTGCTAGTAGGTAGGGCACTCTTATGATTCAAAATACCTTCCTATTTTATTGCTAATTCTCATCTAGTACTCTGAAGGTTTCTTTGGAGGGCAGTTTGTTTACATGGAGTTTTTCTTTAAATATAAGAAAAAAATATAATTTACTTTTAATTTTATATTGGAAAGATGAAAAAAATTTAAGATGCACATAACAGAGTATTATTTCAATCTCTTGGACAAGTTTTTAACCACAATTTATTATGCTGTTCAGAAAATGTAGGTTAATGCTGGAGGAAAGCTGAGATACAAGTGCCTACTACATTGTTTCCAATCCAAAGTCCCTTTCTTTGGACTTAAATCTTAGTCCTCTGAGAAACCAGATCAAGGCTCTGTGTTCTTTTTGGCTGATTTCAGAAGTGGAAGAAACATTCACTGATTCATCTGCTATGTTTTTATTTACTTTTCTGTTGTGAAGGTAATTGATGGTTTAAGGAGAGGTTTAAAATGAATCAGAGGAGATTACCTCCCAGCTAAAGCTGAGCTCTTGATGCGAAATGGCACATTTATGAAATCAAATTATTTTCAAAAGCTGATCACTCTAATCAAAGCCAAAGTCCTCACCCAAATGTTTTTATTTTTCTGTTTATTACACATCAATTCCTTGAAATAAATGCATTTGGAAATTTCTTGTAAATCTCCCCATTGTGAAAATAACCTGCATCCCTTTGTTTTAACTCGTACAGACTCCATACACAGGAAATCGGAAATTTCTATTGTCCTCAGACATAGAATGCCTTATATGAAAAGATGACCCTGTGTGTGCTCTTTAAAACTTAGATTCCTCTCCCACAGAACTTACTAAAAACACATTTTGAAGATCTTTGTGAAATCACATATTCTTTCAAATTTTGAATACATTGAAGACTTTTATTTCTCTGAGAAATGTGACGTTCACAGCCCACTAAATGCTTTGGAAATAGATACCAAAGTTCAGTGTTTATAGGTCTCTGGTTTGCATTTACACACAAGCAGAAAGCCTTACTTCTTTTTCTGCCTGGGTCTTAAGCAGGAATTTTTTCACACCAGCTCTAGACAATTCAGATGACTATCATATGGTCCTAAACAGTGACAGGCTGAAGGCAGGACACTGTATGAGTGGGGATTAAATCCTTCCTGAATTAATTTTGGGTTAGAATACTTGGACCTCAGCAAAGTTCAAGCCCCAGTGACTGTATTATATATATTTTGTCTATGGGCATCTAACTGAAATTATGAACATGCAATTTATGTGTGCCTTTTGGGGAAATGGTTTTATTTTAATTTGAAAGATTATGTAGAAATACTAGATACATTTCTTAAAATATTGCTAATTCCATTATCTATACACAACTAGTTTGTTAACTTTTATAATCAGAGGTCACTATTTTATATAGTATAGATGTAGTGTACATATTATTTTGTATTCTTCTCTTTTCATTTAAAGTCCTATAACCTAATACTTTTTTACTCATTTCATGGTATACTTCCATATATCATTTCTCTCTTAGGCACAGACTTGTAAAAATAAAACAATTTCATAGAATCTGATTGCTCATATTCTGTTTGAAGAATAAATTAATCTGCAGATATAAATAGAAAAATGATGGTTTAAAGCAGTTATTTAATCAATAATGTTTTTGATCCAATGTTGACAGAAGTGTTTATACTTTGATTAACTTCTAAAATTGGCAAAAAGTTACTCTGTTCCGTGGAGATTTTTTACTGTCTTTAGAACCAAAATACATTACGATTTCATGCTTTGAAGGTTGGTAGGAAATATAAGTCTTGTTAAAGAAATATAAAAGAAGCACAGTGATGAAAAGCAAAGGAAATGATAGCCCTTCTGTGTTATGAAAAATTAACTCGCTCTTTCTGTTGGTACTATCATGTCAAGTTAGTTATCTCACATGTGACATTCATTAAAAGGCATTTGTCTTGGTTAATCCTTGGAACGTCCCTGTGTGGTAGCTCTGTCCTCACTCTGGTTCCAAAGAAGAGACTAAACACTTGCCCAAGTTTAAGCCTTCAGCAAACAGAATTAGACCCAGAGCTCGTGACCCCTGCTTCAGTCCAACATATTAAGCCACATAACCATGTTTCCATTCAAATTAAACCTTACATTATATTGAAAGTAGTGAAACGGAGAAGACTGGGAAATTGTATAAGTACAGTTTTGATTCAGGGTCTGTCTCAGATCAGAAGAGCTTGCCCGCAGTTGAGGTCCAGATTCTGGGCTATGTGGGTATCCCATCCCCTTGGGGTGACTGATGTGGCTTGGTCATGCAACCCGGGGAAAGAGAGCAGACAGTTTTGCCAACAAAGGCAGCTCGCTGACTTTATGGCTCTGCGCTTGGAGAGGAGGAAGCCAAGAGCAAAGCAATTGTGTGCATGTGATCAAAAATATGGGGTGGGAAATAGCCGACATCTTTATTTCTGGGGGTAGTTTATATCCAGGGTGTTGGTTGTTTAATTTATATTCAAAGTGGGACGCTTTTGAGAGTGAAAGGGAGCGTTTTAAAATTACATTAGGACAACAGGCATAAACTGGGATTGTCCCTGGCAAAGTGGGACATATGGCTCCATCTATTTATAGCACATCATGACTTTGTTCATTCCCAGGAGTATGTTAGAGGTGATGATGTCAGGCAGACAGAGACTCGCCAGAAGGAGCAAAGCATTCCCTCACAGGACACTTCTGTCTGGCAGGTGTCTTTTCGATTTGCTCAAAGCCAGCTACAGGATGCTTGCTATTGGCACATATACCCACTGCTTAGCCTCCTAGGCAAATGAAAGCACACCCAAGCGCCAGCGTTAAGACTCACTTATGTGTAGTGTTTTGCCTCTTGGGTTAGCGATGTTTAACCAAGTCCTGCACTTTTGACTGTTCTTTTAGATGAAGTAGTGAAGAAACCTTTCCTCAGAGACATCCTTGCCTAGGAGAGAGAGCTAGAGAATGGCCTCACTCTTTCCACATTTCCAGAGGGAGGGCTGGGCTCCCAAGAAAACTAATGACAAATGAAAGAGAGGCCAGCCAGCCCCGTCCACAATTTTCCTGCCCCTCCTTCTCCTCCTCCCGTCATTTGGTCGTGGTCACGGTGCTGCCTGACATCTGCTGAACGCATTTGGCTCATTTCTCCCTTTCACACTTTCAAAAATAGATCCTCGTCCCTCCCAAGATGTTGTTTACACGAGGGGCTTCATAACGGATTCTAACGGAAGACACTGAAAAGGTAACTTGTCAGAGGGGAAGAGGGTGGCTGCTGGGGGTAGGGTATAAGTGGGATTAAGTGTGTGCAAGAAAGCTGGGCTTGCAGTCCTAGAAATGTAAGCAGTGAGGTGCTCGAGTGGGACATACTATTGGAAACCAGAGCTGCCAGAAAATGAGTCCATAAAGTTGAGGGTAGTCTGATAGGAGAGCGGGGCTCCTCCAAGATTACTGTGGATATGAATCACCTGGGATCTTGTTACATTGCAGGCTGGGACTCCATAAGCCTGGCAGGGACTGGCGTCTGCGTCTCTAATGTTCCCAGGTGATGCTGATGCTGCTGACACTGGCTACATACTTGGAATAGTGAGGCTTTTAGATGATTGTAGGGTATCGGGCAAAGGTCTGAAGAACTGTGTTCTTATCCTGCCTCCAGTTGCTCGCCAGGCCAGTTGGATCATGATTTTCTTCTGTAGCCTTGGACCTAAGATTGCGTTAGCAATAGTATCCCTCTTGCATATTTCACAGGGATGTTTGCAACCTATAGGTTAGCAATGTACACTTCAATAAGAAACACAAAAAAACTGATGCAATAGCAAGATGCAAGACTTCATTTTTAAAAGCATTTCTTGAAAGAAAGTTCAAACAGCGGGAGATCAGACTAATTTGCAGTGCAACTAAGACTTATCAATGCAATGAGGGTTCAATGTGTCCACTTCCAGGGCTCACACACATAAAAAAAATCACCTTGTGAATTTTAAAAACAGAAATTTAAAAAGTTGTTTTCAATCATAAAAGTTCATTTCCAAAAGGTTTATGGGCTCTATCTCTCTTAAATAGTAAATTTCCAGAGAAAAACTCATATTGAATTTTCTTAGATGAAGCTGGCATACTTCCATTGTTCTTGCATGGACAAAAGAATAATCCAGAGTGATGGCTTCCCAGTCTCCACCCATCACAGACTTGTGAGAATTCAAGCTGTGTAGCCTTTGGGAAAATCCTTGTCTGGTGAAACCTAGAATCTCAGAAAGACACACAGACTTCTAGGCCTGACAGATTTGTTTCGGGGTGGTATTTTCAACAGTTTGTCATCATTTGCCTAAAAGGGCCAAATAGTGGACAAAGTTAGAGCTGAAAACTGAGTCAGGCATTACTCCCCCACCCACTCCCAAACCCGGCTCTGCTCAAATGTATGGTGATTTGTGGGACTTATACTGTGGATGATCAGAAAGCAGGGAAAGGGGGCAGGGAGATGTCTGTACATCTCCTGACTTTAAACTCAGACCATGTATAGTATTAGTGGTAGTACCTTGGTGCTTGGCCTTGGCCATTGTTTTAACACATTCTTCTTCACAATCTTTCATGGTAGGTTCAAATGATCAAAAATATTTTGTCCCCAGTGAAAACAGAACTCTAACCCTGCTGGTGGCTAACATTTTGCTGTCTATGGCTGAGCTCCATCTCTTAGGAATCTCCAAATAAGGAGATGAAAATCTCAAGCTCACTTAAACTCAGTTCTGTGCAAGTCCCAGTGCAGATTTGCTATGTCAACAGATGGGACACAAACATGTCTTTTTCATCTCTAACTCTTCAGCGGACTTTATTCAGCAGTGTGCTTCTTACAGACACAAAGAAATGTACATTCCTAAAAACTAGCTTAAAGAGGTACTTTTACCAAGCCCTATAAATCCAGTGACTGTTCTTAGCTCATGCCTACTTCCTGTTAGAGGAATAGGTAGTCCTTCCTCAGAAGGCAAGACAGACAGACAGGATCGCTGAGTGTTGGTAAACAGGTGTTTGGTGTTATCATCTACTTGATCTTCACAAATCACTTAGTTTCAATCTCTCCTTTTTGTCCCAGGAAGCTTAACCTTATGTAGGTTAGAGAGATTCGGATACATGGTTTGAATGACCCTGTAAAATTGATTGAGAACAGCTAAATACATCTATTGGTTTCTGACTTGTGAGAAAACATCCAGTGTTCTCTTTATTTTCTCAACACAGGGCTTTAGACGTTTTGATGACATGGAAAACAGGTGGTCATGGACAGTCCTTCAGATTGGCAGCCACTCAAGGCTGTCTTGCATCTGTTGTCTCTTTTGGAAGTGGGTCCTCTCCAAGTTACTCATTATTACCATTTTTAAAGCGTGACTAAGCTACTCTTAGAGCACCCACTCATTAATTCAGTCTTTGACCTGTAACCAGTCTTCCTTGACACTGGTATGTTAAAGGACTGTTTACTGTTTGCCTATATGGTATTCTTAGCTCAAATTTAGAGACATAACCCACATAAAACTATTGGAGGGAAAACAAACTGGTAATTCCTCAGTAAGTGCACAGACTATCACCGTCCCACTACTTGCGGGGTTATGTATCCTAAATGTATGTTAAGAGGATGTGCATGAAGACTGCCTCTGTTCTTTTATCCTTTTTATCCTACTTCTTCTGGATATATAATGCTGGAATAAATGAAATAAATTTTTAAATTTTTAACTTTCTTAAGCATTTATCAAGTGAAGATATTATATCCTGTGTGAAATTCCAATGGAATTCCAAAACTCACTCATTAATATCAACTGCGTTTTTATCTTCATACTCCATTAACATGAGGACCATCTACAAGGCTTATCCCAACCTCATGAATACAATGGTGTCTTTATAACAGCATCACTGTACAGCCGGACAAGAGTGCTGTTCTCAACTCTGGAAACACAGCTTGTCATTTAAGGGAAAATGTCCCAGTAAAAAATTCAATCTCCTACGTAAAATATAATTCTATATTCCATCAACTTGGCTTTGAGATGAAAGTGGATCAACATTCGTCTTATGTGGGATGTTAATATCTGGCCTGCATCAGAGAAGGAAACAGTATTTCCAAGAAATGTGTCACCATTTCTTAAGTCTTCAGACTAGAGTATCAGATGATAGAATTAGTAAAATATGGAGTAACTTCAGGAAAAATGGTTGTATAATAGATGAATAGAAGTTGTTGCCATAGTAGACATTTCTAGAAAACAGTAACAGACTCTTCAATAAACAAAAAGAATCCCCAAGATTCTGCTCCCCTTGTCTGCTAAAGAGAAGGGATCACACCCACCTTTGATCCTCAAAAAAGGATCTCTTGCTTTTCCAGAATCTCAAAGACTGGAAACCACATCTCTCAGAAAACTAGATTAAGTACTTAAAAGCACAACATTTCATGATAACCTACAATTTACCATCATATAATTTTTTTCTTCATATTCTCGTGGGAGTTTCAGGCTTCTGTTTTCAGAAGCCATTTAATTTATTCTTTATTGGGGCACTAATGTTGGGCATGGTGTGAAAATATAGATTTGCAGGAATTTAAACCTGTAACCCCCAAAGATACAATGATGTAAAGTTATTACCTTAACAAACATAATGTAAAAAATAAAGAGAATTTAAGATACAAGTAACTTATAATTCTAACTCCTCTGTTTTTAGAACCTGTTCTCTCACAGAAACCTGGTTGAGAAAAACTGACTTCATTAATTTCATAATCTATAACCTACATATATTTCTCAAATTCACTCATTTCTTAGCAACTTAAATTTTTGATTTATTTGAAATCTTAGGTTTCAGCACATCCTAGAAATTTCTTGGATAAAAGATTTATGGATTTGTATACATTTCTGGTAAGGTCTTGAATGGAAGCATGCAATTCATATGGCAATTAAATGATCATATGTATGTATTTTTAAAATACATGAAATATCTAGTTATATTGAAATAATAACGACCCATTTTAATGGGTTGTTCTGTTCATTTATCTCACTCCTAATTGAAACCTTCTGTAATTTGGGGTTCTTTCTGCTTGTGTTTCTTGGTAGATAGTAGTAGAAGTGTTAGTTTATTCTCTCAGTATAAACTGTACTAATATTTGTTCATTTTTTTACTGTTAAAACATATCTTTTGATACACCTAAGGACATGGGATCATCAGCCCCTGTTCTTGTTACGTTCCTTCAGATTTTGCTTGTTCCATTAAACAAAATTAACAGGAAAGTCTAGTTCCTACAAAATAAATGATTATTTAGAAATCATTACAGCAGGATGACAAAAAACAATATATTAAGCAGGAATCAGTTTATCCTATATCTAGATATTTCTCTGTTATTTGTCTGTTCGTTAAATTCTTTCTTGAATGCCAAATGTGAACTAGGTATGGTGGTGTTAGCTCTACTTGGGAATACAGTAGGTATTCCCAGATGTGGTCTCTGGTCTATAGAACTTATAGTCAAGGAATCGAAATGAGTGCTAAGAAGAAAAGTGTGGAATGCTATATGAAAGAGAACCCAACTTCATGGAGAAAGTAAAGATGGTCTACCCAAGTATGAGTAAGAATGAAGCAGGAAAAAAGGAAATAGAAAGAACTTTGAATTCTTTTGGAAACATCCTGAGTCTTCCTCCTTCTGCCATAAAGCATAAACAAACACACACATACACACACACACACACACACACACACACACACACACTCATATACTTCCACACACATATACCAGTGCTATAAGATTTAATATTAAGGATAAGTATTTCTGGAAAGACTTAGCAA
Organism: Scalopus aquaticus; assembly: GCA_004024925.1. Taxonomy (NCBI): domain Eukaryota; kingdom Metazoa; phylum Chordata; class Mammalia; order Eulipotyphla; family Talpidae; genus Scalopus; species Scalopus aquaticus. The sequence continues at coordinate 7,945 of PVIJ01016203.1, forward strand.
TCTAATTATATTTCCTTTACCTGATTTTCCCAAGTTAATTGTTAGTAATTAAGATGAAATAGGCTATTGTGTATTTTGACTATATGGTGTCCCAAATAAGTATAAATAATATACTCTCTCTCTCTGTAAAGTATCTTTAGTTTTCTCTCTTTCTAGTCTTGTCACTTGATCCCCAGAACCACAAACTCCTGTGTGACTGACAAGATTCCACTGGAATGCAGGCAACAGAACAGCACGTGTCATTCCACTTATAACTATCTCATTCCTGCCTTCAGTTGAAAGGGATTTTGCTAATCTTAGAAACAACTATAAGTATTTTCATTTAATTAAAATTCGTTCCCCTTTAACTGTTTAGTATAACATAATGGATGATTGGCCCCCAAATCTAAGAAACCATTTACTTTCGTTTAAAAGAAATTTAGCAATTCAGTGAACAGGAAATCACCATTTAGAAATTTCGACCTATTGGCATCTAGGTCTTAATTACATACAATCTCTGACAAGGCAAAGCAAATTTAGGTTTTTCTCAGCAATGAGGGCAGTAAGAAACAGTTATCTCTGAGGTCATTAATCCTGAAATTGGAGCCTTTGACAGTTTATCTAGGAATTTTAAAATTTCCAAAACAACTGACCACAAAGGCAGTGTGAGCTTCTCAAGTACTTTTTGAAAAGAAGTTCTATAACCAAGGCCCATTGGAATAAGTTCCTCTTGATTCGACAATGCTCGGTCCTATCAACCAGTGAATCAAGAATGGCAGAGAAATTATCTTTGGCTGTTTTACTGATTCTTCAAGTAACTTTATTAAAATGGTATTTATTGATTATCTAAAATGCATTAGAATTAAATTCAGCTACCTAGAATGAGGACAGCAAATGCCTTTTAGTTTCTTTTCAAATGCCTAATTCTCTTCTTCACTGTCTCCACAGGCTAGTGATGTAGACAGGAAGAGAGATTAAGTACTATTTTAATTGGTTAGCAGATGAGCCACCTGCTATTCAACATAAGCACCTTTCTTCTCTCATGCCAGAAATAAATCATTACTTGTATCCAACTCAGTGAATACTTCTCCCCATGCATTGCTCCCTTTTCCACTGCTGTTCCCTGCCCTTCAAAACACTGGCCCCCATTTACAAGTGCCATAGACCAGTAAAATCATGGGGCTGTAAGGGGCCTCAGAGTCACCTAGTCCAATCACTCGCCCTTGCTGCCCCCATCCTGAGAGTTACATCCATCTGGGGCACAGACTTGCAGCTTTGTGAAACTAATGCCTGTTATTCTCCCTGCTCTCTCCTTTGTCCCTACAGCGCCATGGCTACTTATTCTGCCACATGTGCCAACAATAGCCCTGCACAGGGCATCAACATGGCCAACAGCATTGCCAACCTGAGACTGAAGGCCAAGGAATATAGTTTACAGAGGAACCAGGTGCCAACAGTCAACTGAGGAAAAAAATAATTAAACAGGCCTAAGAAGAAATCAAAAACCATAAGACACCTATCCTGCTCTGTCATTTCTTCATCTGCTGGAAAAAAAAATAAAACCAAACAAAAACAGAACTAAAATATTGGGACCATGGCAGAGAAAAGTAGGAGAGGAAGCAAAATGAAAATTAGTTAACAAACGTTCCTCCTCCCTCTGGGATATCACCACCACTTGTTTCTGTGTGCGTTAATTTTGTTTTTCCTTCTATTCATGCGCTTTGCTTAATATACTCTGAGCTTCTTTCAGTTAGGTTCAGCCCACTCACCCTCATGATTGTATGGGTTTTTAAAAAAATCTACAGCTGCCAAAGAAACTATATATAGATAGATATATATATTCAGAGTAATTGCCTATGGTCTCCTCATTGACCTGTTGGAACCTCCGTGCCTTACCCCACCCTTTCCAGTTCTCTGTACAGAAGCTCTAGGGGTGTTTGAAAAGCCAAAGTCTTTCTGAAGAGTCTTTCTGAAGAGTCTATGCCAGATCCGATTCCGATTCTCATTGTCTCCATCTCTGTTGGTCAGTTACCGGGGGGAAAAAAAAATTGTGTACAACATCTGGTTACTGGTGTGTCTGACTCAATGTGTGATCGGCTGTGTTTGGCCAACTCTAAACTCTAAGTTATAGATTGAAGTTCTAAGCTGTTGCCGATAATATCACCATTGCCATCACCCCTTGCCTACATCCAAATAATCAGTCATCTTGAGTTAAAGATATTTGTTATTTTTGAATGTTTGGTTTCACAGGCTATTTAGTAGAAAAAAAATATTTCACGTGCGAGAGGGAGAGAGAAATTTCTCTAGGAAAACAGACTGGGTTGTGAAAAGGATGGCCTATGTCTCTTTGGTGCCTTAAGAGTAGTCAGATGCACACTTATATATATACTGTATATATTTATATATATTATATATATATATATAAAATATTCTTGCAAGCTTGAGTTTGCAGTTTCTCAAACACGTTGAAGAGAAATTTCCCACCATCACCACCATCCTTATCTCTCCAGTGATGAGACTTTTGATTAGGGATCTTGTATCCTTTCTTTCTCCTACACAATTCTCATTAAGGCCATAGAGAAGTTGTTAGGGCAGCTGTTTGAGAACAGATCTTATTTTCCCGTTAGGGCTTCAAATAAAGAATAAATGATTAGAGGCTATAAAAATGTCCTTGGATTTGGAGCCTGAGCCCTGGTGAAATGCTGATATGTCCTCCCTGTCCTGGGAATGACACCAAGAGAGAGGAGGAAAAGCCATTTAGTAGCCTGCCTTGCTCTACTCCACAGGACTATGAAAGATGTACATTTTAAGTGGAATACTTAAAGGTTTGTCTAAATTCCAAAACCTTGAGAAGCAATTGTGGGCTCTTTTTATTTTCTAATATTTTGCAGTAAAGCTTAGTGTCTGGGTTCTGGAGCTAGGACTGACTTTTCTTTGTTTCTTTCTCTTTGTTTCCAGTCATGTTTCTCTAACTCACCAGGTGGACTTGACCAAACCACATTACCCTGTGGTGCCTCAGTTTACCTTTTTGTATGGGTTTAACAATACTTACCTACCTCACAGGGGTGTTGTGAGGCTCTATTCATTTGCTCTTTCATTCTTTCCTGTATCTTCTGTTTGTCCAGCACTTTGTAGCCATGGGAGGAAAGAGACTAAAAACATACAATGCTAATGGAAGGATACAGTAACTGGAAGCCTTGTTTTCTAGCAAGGTAACTCCAAAAGAGAAATTTCCCACTATCACCATCATCTTTGTACTTGGAAATGAGCAATAGGTTTCTCCTTACAGACCTCCCTAAAACACATCATTTGACCAAAGAATAAGACACACAGAACGTAATTTTGACTTATATTTTCATCCTGGTCAGCTTGATTCTAGTAATTTAGTTATCAGTGGTTAAAAGCTATAGAATGATTTTGGCCAAATGTGCCAACTTTGAGTGACAGGCAAGGAATTTTGGGTTTATGATGCACTTTCAGCACACATTTGTGTTTTCCCTTGACATATCAGATTGAGCTAATGGCGGTATTTTTTTCAGTCAGTAACCAACCTGAAAATGTATGTCAAATGTCAGTTCTGTATTGCTTTCAGTAATAAGAAGGAAGTCCATCTTGTATCTTTTGCTTTCCTTGACTGATTTCCCCCTTGTTTTAAGTTTTATTTCTTACTGAATGGTTTGTGTGGGCTGGCTGAACATACATTATTTGCTTCCTAAAGAATCCTTTGACTTTTTCTTTTGTCCCACTAGCTGTCTCCAATGATTTTAAGTTTCCAAGGAACAGTTTATCCTAACAGATTAAACCATTCTTTGGTTTGTGAAATAAGTGCAATCCAAGAAATTGATGAACTTTGGGAATTTGGAGTTTAGGGAGTTAAAAGAGGATTAGGCTTATGATGCAGGGAACAAAAATCATTCATGAGAAGATTTTGTGAAGAAGGGAGGAATCTTAGAAGAAAAAGAGAGAAAACACGAGAGAGAGAGAGAGAGAGAGAGAAAGAGAGAGAGAGAGAGAGAGAGAGAGAGAGAGAGAGAGAGAGAGAGAGAGAGCGAGCGCACATGCATCATATGGGACAAAGTCATTTGAAGTTCTCATCATCCTGACATTTATTTTCAATTGTGCACAGAAAAACCTGGACCTATAATCTGAATGCTAGGAGAAGCTGGGTGGTTCCACTCCATGCCTGGGCAGATGATAACTGAAATACAACAGAATAGCCTGTGCTGGTCAGTCAAGGAACGTTCACTACTGGTGAATCAACACCCCAAGTATCTATTATGAAACACTTGACTAAGAACTATGCACATGCTACAAGCACTCAGTTTTGCTTTTTTTATTAATGATGTTGAGAAAATACCAGTTTCATATGTGCTTTGGAGGAAGTCTTCTGGCTCTTCAGCCAGATGTCAACAGAATGCCTGGGGACCACAAAGTTCAAAGGCATATGTCTGTTCTGTATCAGCATTATCCCCAGATACAAATGAACACATAGAAACTATCTGTAAATTCCCCAACCCGCCCCAAACAAGATACTGATTTGTAGGGTACTTGGCAGGTTAAGACAAACCCAAAGAGGTGACTTAATAAAAAAGGGAATGACATTAGGGTATAAAGTTCTCATACAAATGTAATATGTAAATTATATCTTGCTTGATGATGTAAAATATACATTGTTTGCGCTAGAATAGAAATGATTCCTTTTCAATAAAAAGAAAGAAGGATACTACAAAATTGTCTTTTGTTATATACATTTGAGTCTGTTGATTCTTTTTTCTTTGAACCTCCAAAACAGATCTGCCAGTGACTAAGGGCATATTCAGAAAAGAGTAAAAGTGAGAGGGATTTATGAATAAGAGAACTTTTATCAGTGTGTAATATTATTTTCTAAAAAGGAAAATGATTTAGTGTTCCTCAAGAATAAAGACAATGATGAGAAGGAGAGTTATTCTATTTCTAATAGAATAACAGACAAGTGCAAAGTGGAAATTTTATAAGTTTGATTATATTTTACCAGTATCTTTAGCATCTATAATACCAGATATCATATGACAAAACAGACTTCATATAAAGCACAGCCCTTTATTTTAGAATAAAGTAACAAAGTAAAATGTCCTGAGTACCTATTGTGTATTGTGTGGCAATGGGGGGAACAGAAAGACCAAACTCTGCCACACCAGTTCTGTTTTCATACAAATTAAAACCTCACTTAAAAGGCTACTCGAACGTGAATATATTTATACAATTCAAGGTGATAAATTAGTGTCAAACAAATAGAGCAGATAGGAGTCCAGAAGAGGAGAACTTTGAGCTGGAGAGAGAGAGGGCACCAGAGGAACTGGGTTTTGAATTTCATAAGCAGGATTTGGACAAAAGGAAGAGGATTTCAAATGGAGAGGTAGAGGAGAAGGGATGAAGGTAGGGACATGGAAAAGAGGAATTTGTATTCAGAAGCCATGACAAAATGAGCCCAGATGGAATGGAGTGTTTTTTTGTTTTGTTTTGTTTGTTTGTTTGGGGCCTTTTTTTGAAGCAGAAATAAAAGAAAATACTGGAAGGTGACGTCCAGACTTTAACTTGAAGGGTATGGAATATTAGAGAAGAGAGTTTGGGCTTTTCCTTAGGTCAGAGAGATCTAGCGGAGATTATGAACAGAAATAATGTGCCATGTAGAAAAATATTACTTTAGCAGGATTATTCTGGTAAAATAATGAAGAGAAACTAGAGCAAAACAGGAATTAGTAGATAAAAGATGGAAGGGGAACAAGAAACAAAGATTCAGAAGGAAACAACTGACAAGGATAGAATGAATAGAACTTCATGGCAGAGAAAAAAGTGGAGTCAAAGGCAACAATTATTTCAAACCTGCAAGCTAGGCGAATGAATCACTGGCAAAAATCAACAAATATTGAAGAGATCCAGTTACAGGACATGGCAATTGCAGTTTCTGACAAATCAATGAATGTGAAAACCCAAAATTAAGTGTCCAGTAAGTGAAGACATGAAAGGAGCACTTGGTTCCAAGGTCTAGGAGGAGATAGCTGGTTGGGTGGGATTCATGTTTAAGGAGGGGCCTAACACTTTTATGTACAGAGTGAATGAGTTCTTCCAGAAGAGAGAGAGTCATTGTGACTCAAATAATTATTTTGATAGTTTTTGGAAGTAGTTTCAACTCAGGCAGGAAGAATAGACTTTGAAGAACAGCTACAGATGAGGACAGGGATACTGAATGTAATTTATAGGAGCTGTTTGGGAACTAGGAGAAGGGTCAGCTTATTATCCCAAAGGTGAAAAAGAGAAATTTTGAAATAAAAGGGAATGTTTAACATAATCAAGTGCTGCAGAGCAGACCAGCTAATTGGGGGTGGAGAGAGGGCCACTGTATTAGTGATTTTGTAGAATATAGTTTACTAAAGTGCTGGAGGAAGAAGATAAATTGTGACAAGTTACATATGAATAAATGCTTTAAAAAATAGAAGTAGAGGCTATAAATTATTTGCTTGAGATTTTGGGCATGAAGCCTCATTAACAAGGATATTTTCAATTGCAGATAGCAGGAAATTACCCAATTAGTATAAATTACAAAGGGCTTTATTTGAAGGATAGATGTTGGAGACGGAGCAGCTCTGGGGATCCCAGACACTGGAATGAGGCCCATCCTTTTAGACCTGGAAAGCTTCTTTTACACCTTACCCTGCACCTCACCTGCGTGCCACTGACTTGCCCCTCCCGTGGTGACAGTCTGTGGAATCAGCTAGATGTGCCCACCTGGAACCTGCAATCCTCATTGTGCAACCTCATCCTCCAGTCATGGGGTTCTGGGCCCCTGTCCAGATGAACTAGAGCCCATTGTTAGTGCCTACATAGGCTTTTTCTTCTGGGGTCACTGTTCTTAGGGTTCTATGAATGAGGATGGACCTTGAATATGCATGCTGCCTTTGTGCTGCAGGGTGGGGACAGAAAAAAAGTGGGTAGGCTACAGGTTGGGGGGCAGAGGGTGCTAGGGTCTGACCCTTCTCTTACTACCATGTTCTGGAAAGAATCTATGAATAGTTTGAGAATTCTAAGTGAAATCTTGGGTTTTTCAGTCCATTATGAAGATATATTCATGAAGGTAGGTGGGTAGAGCATGACTTGTTGAAGCTTGTCAGCTGGATTTATAACACAAGTGCATGGATATAAATGCAGACCTTTACTTGTACTCTCGCCAAGCAATTGTAGATGAGCAACATATACCTCCTTTAAGATCTGGCTTGGCTGCCTTTTGATTCAGTTTCTGGATATTCCATTAACAGGAAACCAATGCCAGAACTCTTGTTGAGTCGTAATTCTTGAATCTGAATCCTAGAAACAAGACTCAGACTTCTACTTGTCCCTAAAACTTAAGGCTTCAGTCTAGCCTTCTGCCTAGGGACAGGGTGATAAAGGAGATTTGAATAGAGTTAATCTGCCCCCATAGGGTGATTTATAGTGGGTGGGCAGTTCATCACCTGATCTCAGGTCTGTGGGGAGAGGAGCCAATGTTTGGAAAGACAGTGTTGGAGATGTTTGGGAGGGGGCTGAGAAAGGAAACTACAGTCATCTCTCTACATCCTTTTAAAACCCTATAGTTACCATTGTTTCAAATTTCCCAACTTTGCTTGAAGGGCACAATTCTTAATCATTTTAGTGTTTGCTACTGGCTGACCCTGAGGAGTCTTGGATATCTTGGTATTGGGTTGAGAGTCTGCGTGTCTCACTGAGAATGCCTGAGGTCTTCTAGTTCTAGGTTTGAAGGCCAATAATAAATAACACCCCACTTCTTCCTAATGATTTCTATATTGTCAGTTATATTTCAGTTACAAGTGGCAGAAACCCAAATGGAATTAGGTTGAGATTTTTTGATTAGGGCACTTATTAGAAGGATGGGGGCTACATCATGGAATGAAAGGATGAGCTATTAAGAATCAGGGTAGTTCTGAGAAGCTCAGGTACTGGAACTAAGACTTGAAATCACCAGAACTGTGTCTCTCATTTCTGGGACAAGTTTTCTCATCCAGGAGGGAAGGTGGCTACCAGTAGATGCTGACATGCCATTTTGGCTTTGGAAGAAAGATCTAAGAAACACAACCTTGTTATAAAAATCCTGGAACACTATTGTCTTGGCTTGGTGTATGCACATCTACCACCATCTCTGTGCCTGTTGGTGCATTGAGCATCCAGATCTGCTGTCTATATCAGGCACCCGCCAGAACACCAGTGCAACTCCACTGGTCCCCACTTCTCATTGTATTCACATCTGCAGAGCTCAATCCCTAGGATATCTCTGCCACTCTTACAGACAGAACAGCAATTGAACCCATGGGTAAGGCTCCCCACGGTGATCTACAGGCACACAATTCTTGAGCATTAGTCCATCATGGGGGAGGCCACTGGATCATGCATCGTACTGTTGTTTTTCCCTTATTTTCCTTGCTCCCTGGGATCATTTTCCAAATAAATTACTTGCGTGCCAGCCATTACCCTCAACGATGCATTTTGGAGGGCCCAGGATAAGCAAAAGCTCTGTTCTCTTTGGATCTTTGCGTGAATTGAATAGTGACAACCTTTGTTTACCAGAAGAAGAAAATGGAATATAGGCAGACAATAAAAACAAACAAACAAACAAACAAAAAACCCACAAAGATCTCCGGAGTCAAGAAAGAAGATTGTAAATTATTTTCCAATTCAATTGGTATTAACTATTTCTTCTTATGAAGTATTTACTAAAACACTCAATGAAAGCCATACCAACTCCTTCTCTCTTCCCTGTGAAGAGAGAACTAGCATTTCAACAAACCCATTTGCTCTTCTTTCTGAGCACACAGGTAGATTTCATCTCCCAACACCCCTTAAGGTCAGATGCTGTCTTATGACTAATTTCTAGCCAATAGAATGTGAATAGAAGTTGTACACTTCCTAGCTCTTTTTTCCATATGATTAATTAATATGACAACCTTTGAGTAATTTGGAGAATCATATTTTAAAGATGATAAACCAACAGTCAACCCAAGACAATGAAAAGTGACTGCAAGTAGCAAAGCTGCAAACCTTACTGATCTGATTCCACCCTGGAGAGTTACATGGTAGATAAGTAAAGTTTTGTTCCGCTGAACCATTGAATGCAAAATCTATATGTTACCGCAACTCATCCCAACCCAATTAGTAATATACCTCCTCCCCTTTTGATCTCTTTCCCCCCATCCCACCTGCATTTTCAGGTATTTTTTTGTTACTCATAGACTTACAGCTCCCAATAACCACACATTCTATTCTCCCACATTGGATGTTTGAATACTATACTATACATATAAGAGACATCTTTTGCCCTTTGGATGATGCACAACAAAGTAATTGGATGTTACAGTAAATGAATGCACTAAGTAACATTCAGTAAATTTATGCCTACACTCTGGAGTTCCTGGAAAAATCTCAAAATACTATTCTAGTTATTAAAATGCAGCGCTCCTAAAAGGAAGATAGCCCGGACGTCTACAAATTGAAGGCATCTGAAAGCTATTTTGTAGAGTCACATATTTATTTGCTTAGTGTCACTAAACAGAGGCAAAACAAGGCAGCTAGAGAAACTCACACACATGCACAGGAAGAATGGACTGAAACATTCCCTGCAGCGTGGTTTGCAAAACATTGGAAACAAATTAAATGTTCATCACTGGGAGAAAAAACAAACCATGATGTCTTCAGGTAATGGAATACTATTCAGAAATATAAAATGAACGAATGAACCATGACTACACCTCCTTAGATATCTCTCAGAAACATAACTTTGAGAGGGAAAATAAACAAGCTGCAGAAGGATATATGACACTGTTTCTGTAAAGTTTTAAAAAGCACACTAAATCCTGGATTATTTACAAATCCTACCTGTATGTGGGGAAAATAGAAAAAAGATGAATGGAAAAGAAAACCAATTTCAGCACAACAATTTCAGAGAAAGCAAGAGACAGGATGTAGGGGTACACTGGGTGCTTCCAATGCATATAAAATCTTTTGTTTTTTTGAAGCAAATATGACAAATATTGACATTCGACAAAAGCTGACTGGTAGGTAACATGTTGGAATCTCTCCTTTTTTGTGCTTATTATATTTCAGATTTATTAAATATAAGAAATGAATGAGTATGTACCTCTAGCGACCTTGGCAGAGAGAGATGTAAGGTGGGTGTTTTTGTGTAATCTCAATTTTTGCTCTAGCCAAGGAGGGAGGAAGATTTTATAAGACATTTAAAAAAAAAAGGTAAAAAAATGACTACATGTACCTTAGCTCACCCAATCAAAACTCCAGGAACAGAAGAGGCAATGCCTCTGAAAGATCCTAACAAAAATATTCCCTTTGGTTTATTACAGAACCTAAATTCCTGCTTTAACAGTGTGGTTTTCAGGAATCTGTCATTATCTAGGCAATATGAGGTAACATACACTTGAAGTTGTTATTATTAGCCATTATCACTCCTGAATGGTCTTGAAAAGAAGAGAACCTAGTTTTGATGCAATAGTGGGGACAAAGGAGCAAAATACATGTGGGGGATAGGATGGGCTGCTGCAGGGAAGCTAACGTTGACAGGAATTACACAGAGGGGAATTTCAGGGGTTACCATGATATGATGGGGCAAACATGGCCCTTATTTCCAAGTTGCTGCTTAGTTACCTATTTGCAGTGTAATCTTAGAAGTTGCTTATCCTCTATGTGTTTTCTATAGCAAAGTGATGTCTACATTATAGATTGGTAGGGGGCTGAAATGAGCAGCCCACATGAAGCAGTCATGCTCCACTGAATCAATTACAGATTACCTTCCATACCATAAGGGGTGACTTGATACAGAAGAAGTCCTGGAATGTAGGCCAGAAAGCCCGGGCTCTCTGCGTAGCATCACAACAGAAGGATTTCAAAGATGAGGAAGTGTGACAGCAAGAGGAAGAGGGAAAATGCAGAAAAGAATAAAGGGAGTGTATAGAATGCATGTGATGGCCCTACTCTTGCCAGAAAAGTAAACACAAAATGTTTTTCCTGTTGCCTGACTACTCTTAAAGTTGGGAGGTTTCTGAGTTTTGTTTGGCTTGGATACAGAAATGGCACTCAGAAGTTTAGAAGCCCCTTTCTCTACCGCAGTGGAAATACTATGGACTGGTCTGATGAATTTAGGGAAATTCTGATGAATTTCTTCTTTCCTCTAGTATCACAAAATAGCCCAGCCCTAAAGGAGGTGAGAGTTGATTTTTTGAATGAAGACAAAGCCCTGCAAGAGTTCTTGCTTTAATCCCCTCTGCCTACTGCCCCTTGTCTGTGCAATGTCCCTTCTTAGCAGGGATTGAGGGTTCCATGCCAGTCAACTGTACATAGCTTCCCTCATCCCGGACAGCACTCCCCACTTCTCCTGACCCCAGTCGCTCCCTTCTTGGCTTCATACCAGCTTTCCAGGAGTTTTCTTGAAGTTCATCATTTTCATATTCATGAGAGATCAAGTACTCACCATGGAGGGCTATGAAGCATTATGCAATTATCCTTCTGAGCCTGACAAATTGATGTCTGAGGCTGGCTCCCTCATGCCCTGCTTTTATATCATGGGTGTCTAACCAGGCACTGTCCTCCCAGGGCAAAATGTACTGCCTGTCCCACCTCACCCCAACATCAGATAAACAGCTAATGGTCAGATGGGATTCAAACTGTCCTGCAAATATGCTGTTGATACAAGATGGCTTAAACACAATGACAAAATTTTCAGGAGGGGCGCATAGGAAAATATAAATCAGATCACTGAGTTCAAAAGAA
>PVIJ01016203.1:19828-33631 GCA_004024925.1 Scalopus aquaticus
GGGAGGGAAGGAAAAGTGCACAAAATGGAATAGAAAAGAACACAAGGGACCATGGAGATGGATCGCAGGTGAATTGGTGGTGGGCTACCCAAGGGGAATACAAAATGTAAAAGACATAAATAACAATAAAAATATATATTAAAAAAAAACAATTCTAAGTTATATTTAACATTAAATAACAGTCTTAAAATATAAAAAACAAATTGACAGAATTAAAAAAAGAAATTTAGAAATATACAATTACAAGTAGAAATTGAAACATACTTCTCTCAGTACATGATAAATTTTATTTATAAGAAAGTTTATGGAAGGGTTAAATAAAACAATAAAAGCTTGATCTTTATAAATACTGATAACATAAAATAATTTTTAAATACCAAAGAACTCATATTATGCAGACCAACTTTTTACTATGAATATACAACATATCACTAACATATCAAAGAAATATGATAGGGGACCATCACAGGCTATGTCTGAAAGTCTTAGACAGCAGAGTACAAGAGTAGATCCAGGAAGCTATTTCAGTGTTTTAAGGAAGGGAGATAACAGGAATGATGCCTCTATGTGTAGAGGGAACAGGCCTGACAGCCAACCCAAGGTCCTGTTGGTCTGGCTCCTGGAGACATCAGAGCAACTGACCCTTGTCCTTTTCCTACTATATTGAGTTCAGAAATGTACCTGGACTGAATTCATGTTGACCAATGGAAACTGAGGGAGATGCCTGATGCACTGGACTGAATTGTACCTAGTAATAATGAAGTATGTCACATGACCATAAGTTTCGTGTTCTCAGACTAGCCTACCCTCAGGCCTGATCTGATGTAATACCTATCTAAGAACGAGCCTCTGGAGCAAGGTGGCTGTGCTTCCTGAAGGCTGCTCATTTACGCAGACATTGCAGACATGGCAACCCACACTGTGCAGGGTGTGGAAATTTACCCTTCTGTCTGTCCTGGAAAATGCGCTGTGTATTCTAATAGTCTCAAGTTCCTGGAGGATTCTTTCGAAACATGAATGCAGTTTGACTTACTGAAGCAAAATCTATGATTAGTCTTTTGGTCAATCCTAATATTCTACTGACATTGATGAAGTCTTGTTTGAGTCTGTTTCCCAGAAAAATATTGAATAAATGCTTTTAGAGAAAAAGAAAAATGAGCAGGTATGGCCACAAGAGGGTAGGATGTGTTCATGTTCATTACATGCCCTTCCATTGGTAGGGTTAGTAAGCTGGTATTTTAGGATATTCTTTTATATATATATATATATATATATATATATATATATATATATCATTTTAAATTTGTATTCATATCTTTTACATTATTGTGTATTCCCCATAGATTACCCACCACCATTCACCCATGAACCATCACCATAGTCCCTTGTGCTCTTTTCTCCCCCATTTTGAGTCCTTTCCCTCCCCCTCCCTTGCTGAATGTTTCTTTCTTATTTGATTCTCCTATATTCCTGTTATGAGTAGGATATTCTTAAGTATGTCTTCATCTTTACTTTTGGAGATCTTTCAAAAACTAGGAAATTTATTATTGACAAGGCTTCCGTACTTTCACTTCATGTCTTTGTCCTCAGACTGGTTGCTGGAAAGTTGAAAATGTCCAAGATGATTTTTAATAATTTTCTCATTTCTCGACAGGAAAAAAAAGTAGAAAAATCTAGAGACAGGCCATAAGTTGGACATATTTTTATTGACTGAAAAACCATGTCCAAAATTATATTTCTTCATTAGTATACCTCAGGACTTTGATATATATAGGCCTACCTTTGCCCAACATTTTAATCAAACACTTGTACAAAGGGAAAGAAGTTTAGTTTTATCAAAATTTCCAATGGCCCATACCTTGAATGAATTCACAATGCACTTGAATTTCAGGATTCTTGGTGGAAATACACACACACACACACACACACACACACACACACACACACACCCCTATATAAATATATATCTGCCAGTATATATCTGTGCAGGTAGGTAGGCAGTAGGTAATTATATATGGTCATGAGTTTGTGTTCTAATTCCAAGAGTAACAAATCCTACCTAAACCAATCTCTCTCACTAACATAATTTCTACTACCCAGTAACATACTCACCAGAGATGCTAAAAAAAGTGATTATCAATACCAGCTAATGGTGAGGATGTGGGAAAATTGAAAATGCTACACATTGCTGATATAGATGAAAAACAATAAAATCACTTTGCGGAACAGCTTGTAAGATTCTTATCAAGCTAAAAAATAGTTACCAAAGACCAAGAGACTTCCCTTTTACACATTTGTCCAAGAACAAATGAAAGTATTTGTCTAGAAAAAAACATATATAACAGAGTAGATATGGTTGATTCCATTGCATGACACTAGAAAAGACAAATCTAATTTATAAGAATTGAAGTTCAGTGGATTACCTGGAACTGGAATTAGAAGGACTGATTACAAGATTACAGAGATCACTCTGAGGTGATGGAACCATTTTCTATCTTGACTGGGGTGATGGTTATATGACTGCATGGATTTGTCAAAACTCATTAAACCATACTCACAAAATATGTACTTTTTAATATATAAATTATGCCATAATAAAATTGATTTAAAATAGCATGTAAAACTTGTTTAAGAAAAAGTTAGATGCCAATAGAGTATATAGTAGAAACAGAAGCTTCTTGAATGACCCTGTGATGAAGAACTTGAGTTGCAGGAAGAGGGATCTAGAAACAGAAGTTGTTTATCTGTGACTTAGCTACAAAACTTAGCTACAATACTTTTTAGTACGTATTGATTAGTTCAATTAGTTGGGCATCCACATCAAAAACATAAATCCCAGGATAACTTTAGACAATATTATATATTCAGAATTGCTCTCAGGGCCTATAGGACATAAGCTAGTGTCAGCAAAATAGCAATGGCAATCATTACTATGATCCTAACTATTATTACAGAAGTATTTATATTTCTGTTGGTGAAAAATATATCTATATATTCACATTGAAATTTCCTGAAATTTAAGCACAATCTTCCTTTGGAAGACTATGATGGTGCAAAATGCAAATTGACTTAACTTCCCTATATGAGATAATATGTTCACATTTCAAATGAATGTGAATAGAATCATTTTGTCAAGCAAGCCTCACTTCATATCACAGAGGGACAACTATAAGCAATATCTAGAGTCTTTTAAAAAAATAAAATTGAGAAAGATATTTATCAATACATGGAATATGAGAGTCAAAAGATAGTTTAGAAAAAAACACAGACTGACCCTTAATGATTGTGCTAAAATTGTGTCTGCTGAGAGATACACCACATTGGATCCATAGGCAAGCCTAAAACAAGAGTTGTATGTCGTACCCACTTCAGATGGAAGCTCACCCATTTGGCAATGTGCAATGTACTTCTACATTTTATCCTAAATTTGAATTGGATATCTATGTGAGCATAATTTATTTTTACACTATTCTGAAGTGTTCTCAATGCTTGAGTAGGATGGCACCATTAGAAGCACAACACCAGCAAGATGTCAGTTTCCAGTTAGCTGATTCTCTGGGTACACTGTGCAGTGTTCCAACTTCTGTATGACAGGGGGTATGGCAGTGGCAGGAGGGGAGAGGTAGATGAGGTATTGGCCTGGATGATTTGTTGGAGGAAAAAAAATGTTTTATGGACTTGCAAACATTTTATGGCAAAATCCAACTCAAAAAAGTCCAATATATTTTGCTCTGCCGGTTAGCCCTATCACACATTTTAAAATAAAACCATTCGAGTTAAGGAACTTTCTTAATTATACTTGAAAACCTGACCCATAGTTTTGAGAAAGGCTTCATGTTGTGCTGCTCAGCTTGAACTCTAGAAACTGTCCAATTGCTAAGCCAAACATACCCCAGACTTGCCAAAAAAAAAAAAAAATTATTTTCTTATTTCCTGTGCACCATCAGGGTACAAAACATAAAATAAGCCAAAAATTCCTCCACAGTGGGCTTGCAGTCTTAAGGAGACCATATTTTCTATGCAGAAAGTCCAATATTTTTCCAGAATCAGTTTTCTTGCTAACCACATTGAGCATTGAGAAATCAATGAGTGCTTTCTTGGAAAAAAAAAAAAATTGAATTGGTGGAGGAATTAGGCTTTAGAAAACAGGAAATGGCTTTCTATTGCTATATATGGCCAGGAGAGAAAGGGACCACTAGACCACATTGTCAAAAGTGTTTGAGTAATCTCTAGAGTCAGTTACTACTCCTTTTGATGCAAATCTAAACCAAACCAAGGTTTATCTATTACTCCTCATTTAGGGAAAAAGCTAGAATAATACCCATGGACTTTTTTTTTTTTTTTTTTTTTTGCATTTCTTTTCTTTTCAAGGAAGTAGAAATCAAGTTGGGCAATATAAATTCAACAATTTTAAGAAGTCTTTAGTACAAACATATTTCATCCATTAGGGTAATGTTTTCCTCAGGCTTGTCCAGGAATAAATCCCAATCTTCTCCCCTTAAGATCCCAAAGACACAGCTGATTTGTTTTCAGTTGGGGCAATGAAATTTTTAAATGGGAAACACATGTCCATTTGGTCTGGAGAAGACATGCTAGGAAGCTTCTTGTTTATGAGGGCCCCAGTCAGCAATAATCTGACAGCCGCAGAAAGACTAAACAAGAAACAAGCCATTAACTCCTAAATAATAGTTCTTCCTGGGAAGACAGTGGATTTTAAATCCATGTAGAATACTCATTTTCTTATATAAGCTTTAAAACTATTTCAAAAAGAAGGAAATGCTGTTGAAAAGCTCAGATAGTTGTTGTCCTTCTTCTTGGAACAGAAATAATTTGAATTTACTGCCCCACGCACAGCTCACAATCCCAGATTGCGCTCTACCCTAGGTAGGAGAGAGAAGTGTAGACCATTTCTTCCCAGCACTTCTTTTATCATTATATTTTCCTAAATCCAGGATTCCAAGCAAAATCAAGTCAGGAAAATAGGAAAAAATTATGATCTCCAGTGAGAATTAAACACAACACAGAGAAGTTGAGGAGTCAAAGGAGCCTCATGAAATGGTGGTGGGGAGTAGAAGTATAAGGTTGCCTTTTTTGGTTGGTGTGGGAGAGATCAGACTAATCAGGCTTTCTTGTGGCTGCTCCCCTGGAATAAGCATGTACTCATGGCCCCATGGACTGATACAATATGAGTCATTCTTGCTAATAAAATAAACATTAGCAATTTTATTGATCACAGACAATATTTTATGCAAATTATGAGCAGTTTCTAGAAATCACGTATTTTACAGGAAAAGTAAGTCCTTAAATTGATAATACTGATGCGTGACTCCATGTATTACGGTTAACCTCGTTAGGAGATCTAAATGTTACATAAATTAAATTCTACCTGGTAATGTTTTCTGATATTTTTCAGTGTTTGAATATTTGCCATAGACTGCAGTTCTTTTTAGTACCTCCAAACTTAATATCTATTATTTGTTAAACATTAATAAATTAATAATATACTTATGGAAAAATTCAAATATTGATAATATAGAGGGATAATAATGAGTCAAAATGTAAAGAATGTTAGAGGCATTTTAAATATAATTTATGAATTTGGGAATTCCTAAGAATTTCCAGGAATTCTGATTTCTTCTTTGCAAATCCTTGAGCACAATACCTGTTGAAAATTTGGAACACTAGTTCTAAGTGCACTTAGGAAGAAACATCACTCTAGAATGGAATACTAGTGTTCTGGTTTCCAGTGCCCTTGTTCTGGTGAAAATGTTTTCGATACACACATTGGAACAATTAGAAATAAGCCTTCCTTCAGAGAAAAAACCCTCTTGGTGGCTTGGGTAAGATACGTGGCAATATGGAAACACTAATAATTTATTGGATGGTTGATTAGATAATATTAGGAATTTGAATTTCACATTACACCCTTTTAAATACCTTAGAGAAATAGGGTATTAAATTCAGACAATAATCTCAAATAATCTTTCAGCAGGCTCCAGATTCAATAACTTTTCTTTTTCAATACTGGAAAATCGTGTACCCATCTGATGGGAAAACACAAAAAAGGGATCAGCCAGGAGAGAAAAATCAAAAGTCAGGTGTGATCCAAAAGTTCTACCCAAATATTTAAGGACAACTTAACCATTCAGCTTTCCAATGTTTCCAAACCTCAGTCATTTAAGTACCATTTTCTACTTTCAACATCTGCATACCATCCGTACTCTTATTTACTTAATATTTTTCTTTAATTTGGTTCATTTTTAACTTAGTCTTGTCCCAAACAATAATAAACATGAAATGATTGATTGATGTGCAAATTATATGTCCCTAAAGTACATTTACATAGCTATGACATATATCATAACACATTGGTACATAACTATTATACTAAACAAGTGTCCATCTGTGTACCATCTCAAATCATCTCCTCTACCACTGGACCACACTTCAGGGAGGATGGATAAAGATCACTTACACTGAGTTCACTCACAGAGTCTAAGGAAAGCATCTTGTTTAAAACGACTAAATAGAAGCAGACCTACACAGTCACACAGTGTCCAGGCTCAGAAAGTTTTCCCCTGCCTGATTTAATATTCTGCTGTCATCTACTGAAAATTCTTAATAAATTTTGAACAAGAAGCCTCATATTTTCATTTTGCATGAGGTCTTGCACATGCTATAGCCAGTCCTGAAGGAATAAAGGAATATAAATTGGTAACCAAACCTGGATCAGTTGAAACTTTGAGATTTGGGTTTTCATCACAAGCTTCTGTCATTAAGTGGTTGTTAGAAAAATTACCACCTAAAACTATGCAAGACATCCATGGAAGATAAAAAAAGAAATGCTAGATATGTGTTATCTTATTAGAGTTTATAGCAGTTTGGGGAGTTAAGATGATATTCTTTCATTAATTACACATTCTATAATTAAGAGTTAAATCTTATGTTGTGGGTAATGATTAAAATAGTAGTTAGGAAAAGAAAGGAACCATTGGTGAAATGTAAAAGGGAAAGATTTGAACCATTTAAGATCGCACATATCTATTTTTAGAAATGTCTGTACTAAGCCTGTCAAACCCTTCACAATCTAGTCCCAACTTTGCCGTCTCCCAGCTTCAGAACTAACCAGTTGCCTAAATACAAAGATGCCCCTAAAATGTACAAAACCCAGCTTAAGAGTGTCAATGGAGACTCATATATGAGGTGATAGATATTAAAATATATAAGCAAGGTAACAAATTATTCAAAAATACTTGCTGTACTAGTTTACATAATTACTCCAACCTTAACAGTCAGGAAAGCTAGATTCTAATTTAAATTTCCTGGATTACTGGGAGTCCCACTCTTGGGCATGGTGCAGTAGGGATAGCTGGCTCCCCGCCCAGCCTTTCATCCTGCTCCCCCTCTGTTTCTACAGCCAGTTGTAGCCCAATGCATGAGGGGCCTCACACACACCAGGTAGACTCCAGCTCAACACACCCAAGTTTGCCTACACACTCACAAATAGCTGCCTTTCAACTTCATCTCAATAACGTGAGATTTATATCAGTAGTCTGATGTGCCTTTGGAAGGATGCAGGCCCTCGAGTATGTATAGAGGCCATTTGAACAGGAAATGGAGACTAGGGAACCAGACTGTGGTCTGCAAAGGACGGAAGAGGGGTGAGACTGAGGGGGCATGGACTCTTGTGTGCATGATCTCTGGCATATGGACTTCTTGTCTCGTGTACAGATGGGGGAGGTACAGCCTGACCCTGTAATGCCAGGATGTACGGCAATATAACCTGCATCCTAATGCCTCCTCACTTTTCCTTGTCTCTAAAATATATTTTAAGCCTTCTCTTTGTCTTTACATATGTCATTCTCTCTACCTTCCTTTTCACCTAGAGCACCCATGCCTACTATATTCAAGTGTTATGAGACCATATTCAAATTCCATCTCATCTTCGAAGCCTTGCAAACTCTCTCCGGCAGAGAGATACTTCATTTCTGCTTTGTGTTCCCTTAGCATGTGGCTTAAACTTCTAGAATAGCCTTTACTGCCTTGCATTGTAATCGTTTTCATCCCCCACCGGACTGTGAGTACTTTGTGCACATTTGGTATCTTTTGGTACTAAAAGAGTAATTGATTGGAGACACACAGTACTTCCTCTTACAAACACATCTCTTGATCGAGGTAATAAATGAGTGAAATATACTTTGTGGCCCCAAATGCCATGCCATGTACAAGTCTATTTATGGGGAAACACTACTGGGCTCTATAAGTATCACCATGGTACCATGTTGGTGAAAACTGGAAACAGTCATCCAGATGTTTGGTGTCATGCAGATAAATCCCCAGATGATTGACTGAATTTTTCAGTTTTCATTGGAATGATTGGCTCTGTGTGTGTATGGCTTTGTTTTATCACCATAGCATGTTCAAAAAGTTGCTATTAAGACTCAAATGCTCGGCAAGCTATTAATGGGAGTCAGCATTCTTTATCATACACTACTCTCGTGAAAGCTGACAAGTTCAGTGCCAAAGGTGATTTCAGTTCATCAGTCCTCATCATCGTTAGCATCTAGTATTTATTAGGCCCTCACATGTGCAAAGCACATTTTCAAATGAAAGACATCATGACAAACATTAGGTGATGAGAGGGTTTTTTTTTTTCAAGCTATAGAAACAACTTTCCTACCACCTACTAAGCTATTTTATAAGAATTCTGCCAAACAGGAATTCAAAGCACGTACTACATTTTGATTATTAAAATCTCACATCATAGAAGTCCTGTTTCCCCAAGTTCCTACTTTTGTTATGCCAGCTTTGCTTTTTATCCCAAATTCCATTTATTGTTTATGCATTTGTTCATAATATTCTTCTACTTAGCTTGAGTAGCTGAGGAACAGTAGAAACACAATATCCTGAGAATCAGAGGCCCAAGTTTGAACTAGCCTCTGTTATTTGGTGGTTTGAAGAAAATCATTTAACCTGTTGGGAAACTCAGTTTTCAGATTCATAATTAGCAATACCTGCCTTACAGAGATGCCATGAGAATGAATGAGCTAATGTAGGCGAAAACACTTTGAAAACTCCTAAACAATGTAAACGTACTAAGACCTATTATTGTTATTTGTCTTAAGTGCTTCTTCCCATTTGACTGAAGTTTTGCCTATCTTCCAAAATAGACATGGTGCCTGAGCAATTGTCCATTAAGGTGTCCAGACAAATCAGCAATATACTAAAAAAAAAAAAGAAGTTTCTTAAATATATTTTTATTATACTACCATTATTTTACATCCTTGTTCATTTTTTTTACTAAAAAGAATATCTCTCCTCAGGTGTGGTCACCAAAGCTCTCCCACTACCAAATCACCCATAATCCTCCACCATAGGATACAGTTTAATAAACAGTAACAACTGTGTTTGTGATGGGTAGAAAACAAAAATAATCTTCCCAGCATAGGTGGGAAATTCGAAGCTTGAAAATTTCCAGAGTTTTCCAAGGAGAATCTAGTACTTTGAATGGAAATTCTAAATCACAGTGTGCTCTCTCTACTGCACAGCCTCAAAACACACCACTAAGAAGTTACAAAGTAAGTCCTAATTTCATATGGCTTGCATGATGGAAGAGCTGCGGAGCATCAAAGAACCAGCTCCAGGCAGTGTGTCCAAGTGGTGTTTTGTGCTCCAAGGGGGCTCTCCCAATAGGGGCTTTCAGGCTGAACTCTGCTGTCCCACGAGGAGCTATGACAAAAGGCGGCAAGTCAATAGACATAGAGTTGTCCCTTTTCCTCGAAGCAGTGACATGGGCAAATGTGCCCTACTGGCTTTTTTTTTTTTTTTTAACAGACACATTTATCCAGACATTTCCCTCAGCTTCTGGAGATATTAGAAAACACAGACATTTAAAAATCTCTCCTCCTGGGCCTCCCCGGTGGCGCAGCGGTTAAGCGCTGCGCTGTGGAGCTGTCAGCAGCGGCGACACGAGTTGGACACCCAGCGGGGGAGAATCCCACATGGTGCGGCAGACCTCTCCTGCCTCACCCGCTGCTCCCCTCAGCAGTGTATTTCTGATCTGCCTGTTCTGCTCCCCACTCTGTCTCTGGTGAACCCTCTCGCCGCCCCACACCTCTGGCCTGTGCCCCAGCTTGTATGCATAAATTAAAAAAAAAAATCTCTCCTCCTTAAGGGTGGGGGCAGGGGGAGAATAGAAACACCTATTTCAGAATTGACAAGGAGCATTCAGAAAAAAATGCTCCTTACTTGACTCCTAGACACTCGGTCGAGGCCACATACTCACAGGAGCAGTCCTTTTAATTGCACAACAATACCACACGGTGGCTCCTGAAAGAACTGCAGCGGGAGGGCCAAATGACTCCCACTGGTCAGTTATCCCTACTCCCCAGAGCTGCACTTCTCTCCAAGGCAAGGTGTGAATTTCATAAAAACAGGTATAGTTAAAAATAGAAAGTCTGGTGTGCATTAGAAACACTTTCTTAAATATGTCAAAGGAATATTTCAAATCATTCCATTTTACTTTCCATTTCCACTTAGCCTTCTCTTACTGTCCCCACATGGATAGAAATCTCACAGTCCTCTGAGTAATTGAAGGGTTTAGTCTTTCTCAGCCGGTAGGTGGTAAACCCCCTGAGAACCAAATTGAAAGGGAAAGAACTCCTGGCAGACAGTGGCCTGTTCCAGGGTTAACTGTGTGACCTGAGGGACTGTATGCACTTATCAGACTCAGTTTCCCAAGTGATACTCAAAATAGCTACTTTAATAAATAAATCATTTAATAAATCACTGTCGGGAAGGTACTTTTATGGGCAAACAGTGCCTCGTGTCTGCCAGATACTTAATCAATGCTAGTTGAATGAATATAAGATGCATCTACAAAGCATCAGCTTGTATTTTTCATTTTGAAACCTGTGATCACTATTTTTTTCAAAAATGCAATTTCAAAAGAAACATAAAATAAAATTCTTTTTCTTCTTCCAATTTTCACTCAGCACCTCTTCAGTAAAGTATTGCTTATATTGCACTTATGTAATTTTTCCAACCCATTTCTTCGCTTTCTCCTCTTACTCTATACTTCTATTGATTTATGCGCATAGATTTGTGGCTTAAAAATATTCCCTTGACTTACACTTCCATCCACTATCAGAGTCCTCAAGTTAACTTTCTCCTTCCATTTCTTCCCGGTGAAGTTATACTACAAACTTTAAAAACTAATTTATGACCCCCTCTGCTACAGAAATTAAATATATTCTCAAACACCTTCAATGGCTTTATCATCAATAAATTTCATGGACATTAAAAACCTTATGATCAGAATTTTATTTTTTTAACATTTATGAGAAGTTCTATGTCCTAGATCCAGAGACACACTTGATTAATTCTGTGATAGCAAAAGAATCTCCCTATTGGTCTTGAACCTCAACTTCTAAGTACATACACTTCACCAAGTTGTGACAATAGAATGTGACAGCTATGTGAAAGTTCTTAAAAACTGTGAAGTGAATATTAAGAATAATTGTCCCTGTTACTGTTATCAGGGACACAAGATGAGTTAGAAACAGATTCTGCTCTGGAAGACTCGACTGTCTATGAAAGATAATTTAGAAATAGAAACCTGAGCACTGAAATAGCCAGCAGTTTGTTTGTTATTGAAAACTCAAGGTGGAGAGAGTAAGTGGGATGGATAAGGAGGATAACATGGATAAAGATAAGGATAAAATGATTATTACCTGTGGAATTAATAATTAATGAGGGAATGAGAGATCTTTGAGTCGAATCTGAAGAATGGGTAGAATCAGCGGTAGGAAAATTATGCCAAACAAACTAGTCCTTCCTGCAGAATATATGTGGTGTATTTGAAGGAGAAGATTGAAGATTCTGGAAAAGTAGCAAGAATTGTGTTTCCCAGGGTATATAGACTGTTATTCTATTATGTTCATTCCTTATAAATAAAGTTCTAAAATGGCAATAAAGATAATGGTATGCAGGTATTTCTTAGCCTTTTCCATGTTACATTTTAATGATAATTTGCCATTCCTTCAACTCCTGTTAGAACAGCTGTTCTTAGCTGGGGGCAATATTGTCCCCAGGAGACATTTGCCAATGTCCAGAGGCTGCTGGTTTTCACACTTGGGGGAATGTTCATGGTATCTAGAAGGTGGAGTTTAGGGACATGGCTATATATCTAAAGACAAATTATCCAGCTCCAAATGTCTGTTCTTGGAGAATCTCCTCTCTTAACTCCTACTTAGTTACTTTGGCCATCATGTGATTGAATTCACTTACCTCTTCACTTGTTTTAATCTTATCTCTCAGTATCTATTAAGTTTTCATGATATTATTTTGTATTCCTTTTCTCAGATGTATAGTGTTTCTGGCTAGATTTTCTTAAGTTTTTGAGTAAAATAGATGCAACTAGAAGCAGGATAGTCATTATTACTTAGAATAATAGTTAGAATATCATCAGGATAATGACACTCCAATATTCAAGCTGTCTATATTTTATGCCATATCAACACAGACAAAAAGCACAGCTTACCTCCTCCCCTCTCGGCTCCCCATCACCATGAGCACACGCACACAAGTTTAGTTTGCAGACTTGAGAATACGGGAATACCTGGGAAACCAGTGAGGTCTTACACTGCAGAAATGGAAAAGTTTAATTATACATATATTAGGTTTTCCCAGTCTTAAAATATTTCCATCTCCAGGAAACTCCCTCTTACTCGCTGATCCACATAAAACCCAGCTACACAGCAGCTGAGAGGCTCCTTGTTCATGCTCCCACTCTCTCTCCTTCCTTCTCCAGAGTTAAACAGTCTCCTGTGGGAGGATTTAGCCAAATGTTTTTTCCCAGACTCTCTGTCCAAGCGACCCCCCCCATGTCTGCGGGGTCTTACATTCTATCACAGGTTGCTTATCAGATGATTTTCCTAAACCAAGTTATTTCTCTCTATAAGATAAAGTCTATTTGTTTTTTATTTTGATGTAATCCCATTTGTTACATCAAAATAAAAAGCTTCTGTACGGCAAAAGGGACATTAACCAAAACTAACAGACACCCTACCAACTGGGAAAAGATTTTTGCACACAATATATCTAATAAAGGACTAATAACAAAAATTTACAAGGAACTCACACAACTCACCAAAAACAAAGCCAATAACCCAGTCAAAAAATGGGCAGAAGAGTTAAAAAGGCACTTCTCCAAAGAAGAAAAGCAAATGGCCAACAGATACATGAAAAAATGTTCAACATCACTTATAATCAAGGAAATGCAAATCAAAACCACTAAGAGATACCACCTCACACCTGTGAGGATGGCACACATTAAAAATACAGGCAACAACAAATGCTGGAAAGGATGTGGAGAAAAAGGAACTCTTCTACACTGCTGGTGGGAATGTGAACTGGTCCAACCACTATGGAAGGCTGTATGGCGATTCCTCAAACTGCTAAACATGGAGCTTCCATACGACCCAGCAATCCCACTTTTGGGAATTTACCCAAAGGACACAAAAACACTAATCCGAAAGGATACATGCACCCGTATGTTCATTGTGGCACTGTTCACAATAGCAAAGGTATGGAAGCAACCCAGATGTTACCCAAAAATAGATGATTGGATCAAGAAGATGTGGTACATATACACAATGGAATACTATTCAGCATTCAAAGAAGATAAACACATGCAATTTGCAGCGACATGGATGGAATTAGAGGGGATCATACTCAGTGAAATAAGCCAGAAAGAAAGAGAAAAATATCGAATGGTTTCACTTATAACAGGACTATAAGGAA
>PVIJ01016204.1:0-33535 GCA_004024925.1 Scalopus aquaticus
GAGGAGAGAGAGAGAAAGAAGCAAAGAAAAAGAGTAAGCAACAGGGAAAAGATACAGGGAAAGGGAAGAGTCAGGGAGGGTAGGATGGAGACTTATTTAAACCAGTGTGATCATCTTGAAATCGATTTTAAGTGCAAAGACTGAAGGTCACTCATGCTGCTAACCATGCAGAGAAACCTCTGAATTGTTTCTCTGGCTGTGGGGAAGAAAGGGAGTAAGTGGCTCACAGCAGGGAGCTGATTTAATTTAAAGCACAACATTTCTGTTCTGAAGCCAGAATTCTTTCATCCTAGCCATGTTGATTACAAGCACTAACAAGGTATTACAAGAAGCACTACCAGGAAATCTTCCCCTCTCCCCTCACCCCAAGTTAACTTCTGGTGAACTAGGATTTCCTGGGGCCACCCAGCAGGGCCTCCCCACAGGCCAGCTGCTTAGAGAGACTTGTGTTGTCTGGAAGTTTTTGTCTTCTGCCACCCAGGTTTGGGTTTCTTTTAATGTAAGGATTCCTACCAGGAGCCACAATTGACACAGCCTTGGAGAACACATTTTTGTCTCTCCATGGTGCACTTGTTGAAGCAAGAATGACTTGATACTTCTTCAAGATCTGTGAGAGCAGAGACTTATTACCTTCCATCCCTTTTTTCTGACGGGGTTCTGATGAGATGCTTGGGGTTCAGTGAGCAGTGTCCTTGGGTTACCTCTGAAAAAAGTTTAGACTAAGTCGCCCTTTCAGTGGCACATGGTAAGTTTATTATGGAGATGAAGATGTTTGCACAGGCATAGGCAGGTGAAAGTTTACCCAAAAGGGCAGGTTTATTAGCAGACACAGGTGGTCAGAAAGAGCTGCCTCTGAAAGAGACAGGTTTCTTAAAAGAGATGCCTGAATAGACACAGATGGGTTAGTCTTGGGAGGAGAGCTGCATTTTGCCAAAGCAGGAATGGTTCTGATATAGTGTTCCTTTTTGGGAGATGGAGTTTATTCCTTTGTGAAATTTTTATCTGTTGTTAAATTAAATTCTAGGGTGTGATTGGGTTAATTTGTAAGGACCAGTGATTCTCTGTAATAGCCCTCAATCTCCATATCCCCCTCTGCTCTGCACCTGTGGATGTTTTCTATACCAGTCCTTTGAAATGACTGACAATTCCCAGGTCCCCATCTTCAGGCCGTGCTTAAGGGTTTTTCATTTCTATAGCTGGTTTAATGAAGATGTTAATCATTTCTTCCCCCACCTCCAGTTCCTGATCTTGTGACACCTCCATCCCTTTTCTCCCTCCTTCTCTTCTTCCCTCTTTCCTTCCATGTTAATATACTAAAGCCTTATTTAAATGAGGTTGGGAGGCTGAAAAAGTGTCCTCACATCTGTGGTCACCAAGGACCCAGCATGCCTTGCATCTCTGAGGGGAAGTGAAGGCGCTTCCCCTCCATAGGAGAAGGAAGAAGGAGACCCTCTGGTTTACCAGCAGCCCTTGCAAAGGCTTTCTAGGGGAGTGCTGGTCTGTGCTTGCTTGGAAAGTATGTGTGCTTCTCATCCTGAGACTGAACTTGGCAAGCTACCATTTTCTGTGTGGTTTCTGACTTGTTCTCTTGGTAGAATTATTGATTGGTGTTTTTATTGTTTGTTTGTTTGAATTCAATCCTCCCTACTTTCTTTCATGATAAAATATATGTAATCTTTAAAAATTATTTAAAATTTTAAAATTCCATGTAAAACTGCTGAGAGTCAGGACATTTCCCTTCTTTTTTTTTTTTCAAGATTTACTTATTCATGCATACAAGAGCTGGGGTTCAGGCCAGAGGTGTGGGGTGTGTATGAGAGGATTCACCAGAGACAGAGTGGGGAGGAGAACAGGTGGATCTACTGAAATACGCTGCTGAGGGGAGCAGCGGGTGAGATGGGAGAGGTCTGCTGCACCATGTGGGTCAGCTCTCTGGCCAAGTGAAGACAGCTTCATAATACTGAGACTTAACCTCTTGCACCATCAGAGAGGCCCCCATTTCCCATTTATATGTAATGAAAGTATACATGGCATCTGGGGTATAAGAGAACCACAAGATATTTTTTCTGATTTAACAGAGTCCCAGTACCACATAATCTACTTAAGGGCACAATACTTAAGCACTGTCATAACTCCAAACTCAAACCATAAAAAATGCAAGATGTTTCCTACTTATTTGTTTTGGATGATTATGGCTACTAAGATATTTGAATATAGCAGAATTCTGTTACCTTGTAAGGATGTGTTATTTTGTACATAATATTATTTTGCAAGTAATATTGTATTTAATAATTATTACTTATAATTGTTAAAAGTCATAATTATCAGAATAGTTCTATTTAAATGCTCACTTAGGTCTTTAAAGGCCAGTAAATCAAAAACAAAAGAGAGGATAAAGACTTCAAGTTTGACTTTTTGCAAGGATATTACATATCAGCCAGAACATAGATTTCTTGTTACAAGTGTTAAGTTGATCTTTGTTACCACAGCTTATTTAATATTAGATGAGGTTTGACCTATAATGGTTTTAAGATGACTTCTGACATTTCAAAATTTTATCTGTCATGTTTGTGTTGGTTGGCTTTTTGGGAACTAAAAAGAAAAATGTTTTATTCAAAATTGTTTCACTTAGCAATTGAGCAGGGTCTTACTAAAGCCCATCAACTGGAATGTTAAAAAAATTCCTTTAAATTTTAAGTACCCCACTGCATAGCTAAAGCATTACCTGCAAAGGACCTCTGCCTCTGACAGCTAGCATTTAGACAAGGGTCTGTGGACTCTTGACACCAATGACTTGAAAAACAGAAAACAGTGAGTCTGTGGGTCATAGAGGTCATGAAGTAATGTCCAATCGTGCTGCCAAGGAAACCCATCAGATGAAAACTCATCTTCCAGGAGCTCTCAGGATGTCCTTGCTTATAGCAGGACAGACTCAGCAGAATGGTGCAGGTAGGAGGGTAAGAATAGGCAGTGTGAGTGTATTTGCCTGTCTTGCTGTGGTTTTGTTTCAGTTTGTGAAATTTGTTTATTTTAACAAAGATTGTGTTATAGGGCAGGATGAGGGGCACCCCAGGAACCCCCAGACCTGCCCACTTTAAATGGGTTTTTCCAACTACTACACCAAAACAAAACATATCAGACCTTCAGTAGAAAAGAAAATTAATACAATTAATAAGCAATAAAGGAAAGAGAAAGAGTATAGTTTCCAAATCAAGTACCCAGAGTTACCCATTCCCTCATGGGTAAATGCCCAGCCAAACAGGTTTTGGTACCCAACGGAGGGCGGAGCTGAACAGGGAGGTGAGGAAGCTGGAGAGGAGACTGAGGGAAGGAAGGAAGCAGAATAGAGAGCAAGAAGGAGACCTGGAGGAGGCACATGGAGCAGAGAGATGTGAGTAGAAGCTGCACTTGCTTCTCGGCCTTGGACTTGGACCAGGGACTTGGGGAACATGGAAAAAGACACTTGAACCAGGCTTGGGTGAGAGACCTTTGGGGAGGTTAAGATTAACAGCGTTTATCTTGATTTTGATTTTGCTCTTTTCCTTCCAGTTTTGTCTGGTCCCTTCTGCCCCTTTCCTAAGGGTCCCCACCAGGAGGTGCCTTAGACTTGTGGCAGGCTTTTGGGCCTCAGTGGCTCTGCTTTGGGCCCACCCTGTTTGACTGGGCGTTTACCCACGAGGGGCTGGGTAACCTTGGATGCTTGATTTGAAAACTGTTTTATCTATTCTTTCCCTTCTCTTTATTCCACAAGAATGGTATTAAAGCTTCTTTCCATTAAAAGTCTAAATGGTGGAGTATGTTTTGTCTTGATGCGGTAGATGGCAGAAACTATTTAAAACAGGCAGATTTGGGAGTTCTGCCCCCTCACCCAACCATTGGGAAATTAGTCTCTGCATTTACTGTTTGGGGTTATTTGACCCCCTGGAAATACTACTACTGACTGAATGAAGTTCAAAAGCTCAGCCCTAGCACTTCACGTCATATGAATTTTTGTCTTAATCTTTCTCCTCAGAGAAAACTGAGAGAAATTTATTTATTCATTACCTATTTCTCATCCATATAAAAATGTGTTAGTCCCATTCTTTCTCATCCAGGTATTACACTGGGAAATAATTATGGAGTGAATGATTTCCAATGAGATTGTGATGGACTAGCAATGGGTTGGCAAATTCTATCTCAATAAATTTTTTTACTTGAATAGGGCTATAGTAAGTAAAATATTAATCTAAAACACATGTGTGATTTAGCTATGAAAATATAGAAAAAAAATTTTGCGTAAGGCAGTCACCCAGACACAGAAGAACCCAAAATAGTACTAAGCAGCTATCATAGGTAGTTCATTATTTTGCTTTTCTAGCTCCAGGATGGAGCTCAATGTTCAAGGCCAAGTTCATCCTGCAGGTGAAATGTGTCCAGCTGTAAAGATTGAAGTTATAAAAATGGAACATTATGTGGGTCATTATCAGAGTTTTCCCAGGCATTAGGGACCTCCAATCCTTTTCTGAGTATCCATTCCTTACACTACATTGAATATCATGACTCATCATCTTAATAGTGAGGATTACTCAGACAGTCAGCTTAATTGACCCATTCTGATCTTGGGCACCATGTCCCAGCAGGGATCTAGGACTCAATGCTTTATTATAACTGATGTTTAGTGGTCGTTCAGATAGATAACGTGGGGCTAGGCAACAGCTGAGCATTTTAACGTTGCAGCACATGATTCCCAGGCAAATAAATATGTGAGCTTAAACACAAATCTAAAATTTCAATGTACAACAGAAAGGCCGATATCATTGTATAAAATCCAGTTTAAGACCAGGATCTAGAGAAGTCAGTGATCAGGCTAAAGAAGAGTCATGTGACCCCACAGGGAAGATCGGGGAGGACAGAAGCCTGAAAGAAGTATAATAGGGCCTCTCTGGTGGCGCAGCGGGTTGAGCGCAGCACTGTGAAACTGTCCAGAGCCACTGCTGCGAGAGTTTGATGCCAGGTTGGGGAGATTCCCACATGGCGGGGCGGACCTCTCCTGCTGCGCCCGCTGCTCCCCTCAGCAGTGTGCTTCAGTTGATCTGTCTGTTCTGTTCCCCACTCTGTCTCTGGTGAGTCCTCTCACCACCCCACACCTCTGGCCTATACCCCATCTTGTATGCATAAATAAATAAATCTTAAAAAAAAAGTATAATAAACTCAGTAATTAGGGGACTTGATATAATCACTGTGGGACCTAGAGATAGAAACTGAATTTTGAAGATGGTAAGTAGCAAATTTAATATGGTACCAGCAAGACAGACTTGACGCTGGTTAGCCACTGGCCCAGGAAAACTCTTCCTGCTCCCCTTAAGATTGGTCCTGGCATTTCTCTCTCTCTCTTTCTGTGTGTGTGTGTGTGTGTGTGTGTGTGTGTGTGTGTGTGTGTGTGTGTGTGTGTTTCAGTTGAAAAATCACCAAATGCAAAGGTTTAGATGTGGGGATTAGGACTTTATACCCCTTGTCAAGCTTCTCAGATGGGGTTTGGCTTTGTAATTTTCCTGAAGTCACATCTCATGGGTGAGAAATAGATTCTGTGTTATAAAGCTTCTTTAATAAGCATGGTCTCTGATCTCAAGTCTCCTAATTCCCCATTCCGGACTGGAGGGCTAAGTGAATTTTTCTCTCCTGAAAGGAAAGGCTTCATTAGATAATTCTGACTTCAATAGTTCAGAGAGATTTGTCAGAGCCATCTTTTCTGTGCCGTGGTCTTACCCACCTCACGGAGAGGTAGACAGAGGCAGAAAGGGTCTGAGGAATCAGTAGTTGTCTTGGTTTCCAAGAAATGTCTCCACCCTTCAGCTGGTTCTGAAAATAAGTCTGTTTCACTTGAAAAGGGAAAGCATGCTGAGTTCTCTTCTCAGCTTATAAATTATGCTGTATTAACACTGGCAACAGTTTCATTTTCACTGTGTAAACATGAGGCAGCACAGAATGTGAAGGGGGTTGGAGGGCTGGGTGCCAGGCCCCAGCAGAGATGCGTGAGCGGTTCTTTGAATGTTGGATGGTACTC
Organism: Scalopus aquaticus; assembly: GCA_004024925.1. Taxonomy (NCBI): domain Eukaryota; kingdom Metazoa; phylum Chordata; class Mammalia; order Eulipotyphla; family Talpidae; genus Scalopus; species Scalopus aquaticus. The sequence continues at coordinate 6,044 of PVIJ01016204.1, forward strand.
ATGCTGGCATTAAGGGTGGATTTCCCCATACCTGTCTCTAGCAGCGAGGAATTTTTTTTTATTATGAATATTTCTGCCACTGAGGTAGGTTTTGAGCTAAGTGATGTGTGTGGTTAAAAACATACTGCAGTTCAAATAGCCCTGAGAAAAATGTCTCTTCTCAATAATTTCCAGTAGCTCATGACCATGTCTAAGTTTTTTTAAGACTCATTTGTAATGATTGAGAAGTGATACTTTGAGTTCTCTCATCAACTCTAAGTATTCCTTAGATGGAATCCCAAAATAATTTCCCTAACCCTTTTGAGTCCACAGATGTTTATCGATCTTCTGTTGTATGCAAGATCTACCTTAATCCCAAATTAAAGTTCCCATTGATATTCTTATCTATGAAAAGTTCCAATTGAATGAATTCATTGGTAGTTCCAGTCTGCTGACTTGAGAAGTAAAATGAAGGGCAATTAAATGTTGAGTGGATTCATGGGAAGACCCCGTATATATATATGTATATATCACAGACCCAGTTGGAACCTCAACAAAGATCCTGGACTACTCAGAGACAGAGTGAGGCAATGATGGCCTACAGGGAAGGGGTGGACATTTTATGAATGTTTGATAGATTTCAATCCAGTTAATAAATATTTAGTATCAAATCTCTATCCCAATCTGATATGATTGCCCAAGTTTCCATACCAGGCATTCGGAACTGCCAATGCCAAAACAGTGATCAGAACGGCATCAATTCAGAGGCTCTTTATAACTTCCAAATTGTATTCAGTGGCGCCAGGTAAGTGCTTTGATGAAATGACTAAACAAAAGTCAGCCATCCCATGTGTGTCTGAAAATGAAGAACTATGTGAACTGCTGTAGTATTCAACATTGTAGGGTGTGAGTTCTGGAGTCCCTAGTCCCCTCCTTGTTCTCAGGATAGTGTCTTGGCACCAGAGTTCCTGCTGGTCAAGCTAAAATGTAGAGTCAGGCAGGATGCCTCTCACCAGGACAAAAGTTCTAGTATGAGGAACATACTGGGAAACCAGTATCTGCTGAAAACAGCAGACAGACTTTATGGCTAGATTAGCATAACAAGCTAGAGACAAAACGGGGTGTCCCTGGTGGTCCAGAGGATAAGTCTCAGCACTATCACCCCAAAGGCCTAAGTTCAATTCCCAGCCAGGAGGCTAACCCACATACAGCGCAGCAGACCTCTCCTGTCTCACCCATGTTCCCCTCAGCAGTATATTTCAGTAGATCCGCCTGTTCTGCTCCCCAGTTTGTCTCTGGTGAATCCTCTCACCTTTTGTACCTCTGGCCTACACCCCAGTTCTTCTATACACATGAAAAAATAAATTAAATAAACAAATAAGAGAGACAAAAAGGATATTGAAGATGTAAAAAATGGAAAACAATAACAAAAATAAGTCTGGTCACACAATTCATTTTGAGACTACATGTGTAGCCATGTGCTGTGGCATAAGAAGTTTCTTTTACACAAGGGGAGGATATTTAACTGTAAAAAATAAATCACCATATTAAAATTCACCTTAAAAGTTAGAATTTCTATTTAGAATGAGAGAAGTGAAATGTTTGGGTTAAAATGTCTATCTGAAACATAAGGTTTTTAAGAAGTTTCTTTAAGGAAGTGATTTTCATCTTTTAAAAGGTGGGACACAATCACGATGATTCCTCCCTTGGGAAGTCACCTGAAAATTACCTTTCCAATAAGAATTCCAGCTGAGAGTGAGTTTCATGGTGGGAGGAGTCAGGTGTTTGATAATTTCATAAAGCACCCAACTCTTTCCGTTTTTCTACCCTAACAACGGAGAATCATGTCCTCATAATCCAGAGATGGCTACAAGCACACCTAGGCTACAGCTCTTCCTTGTTCTCACCTGTCTGGAGGAAGAATTTCTCTCCTGACATGGACTTAATTTCCTTCCCTTGGATCTCAATGAGTCAACCAGGTTCTCATGCCCATAGGAGGGAGACATACACTTATTAGTTTAAATCACTCAGTAAAAGGGACAGTGAGATTGCAAGATTGAGGGCTAATCAGGACCTGGAGTCAATTTCTCACAGTGCAGAATGAGAGACTAACAGACAATGGACGGAATGGTTTAGAATGTCAACCAGAAACATCTATACCCTAATTTTTTGTGAAGCTACTATGATTGCAGTAACTGCGGAGGGTACAGAGAGTCCCCTTTTTTCACCCATTCCTTTTATTCCTCTTTACCATTCAAACATCACTCTGTACTTTCAAGGAGCTTACAGGATTCTAGTTTAAAAATTACCGTCCTCATAAGGACAACATCAACCCAAGAAATCACGTGAGATGAAGACTGAATAAATGATCTTCTCCAAGGACTTAGACTCTATGATTTTATGTATATCAAAGACTCTTCAAAATGATGTTCCTTCACCTCTAGTCTGTCCTATAAGTTCTTTCTCATCTATGAAGAAGTTACCCAGAAAAACGGTTAGGAAATTCCTGGCTTAAAGGTACCAATCCAAAATAACACTGAATCTTTTGACTAACAATTTACATTAAAAAATAAAGGCATGGGGCCCCCCTGGTGGTGCAGCGGCTAAGCACTGCTCTGTGGAGCTGTAGGCAGCAGCAGCACAAGTTCGACTCCCAGCTGGGGAGATTCCCACATGGTGCGGCAGACCTCTCCTGCCTCGCCCGCTGCTCCCCTCAGCAGTGTATTTCTGTTCATCTGCCTGTTCTGTTCCCCACTCTGTCTTTGGTGAACCCTCTTGCCACCCCACGCCTCTGGCCCTTATCCCAGTTTATATGCATGAATAAATAAATCTTAAAAAAATAAATAAAGTCATGTACAAAATCTTAAATGGAATCCTGTGTACATTTGTGAATATTCTATCCTTCATTTGCACTGTTGAGGTTTTTTTAGTTTGATTTTTTAAAAAAGTTTACATTTGTCAAAGGAATTGAAGGAAAACTATTTGGATAGAAATTCTGAAGATCCTTGTTTGAAAACACAATTTAATTCTTTGAAGTTGAGTTTTATAAATGCCGTCACGGTTCTTGATAGCCAAAGCACATGTATTGGTACCTGCAGAGAGTTCCCATTTAGGCAGAGAATCATCAAGACCAGCCCAGGAAATTGTGAAATCAGTATTAATACTTTCATGGTAAACTTCACACCAGAGGGAATGCTTTTTTTCTTAAACTTATTTGATAAGGTCATCAAAATAGTTCGTTTTAGCCATTTACTGGCAAAGTGGACCTCCATTATATAATTTCTTTTCTCTTTCTTATTTGTAGTAGAGAAATCTAGGTAATGTTTTGGTTGACCAGTAGGATGTACTAACTTACCTATTTTAATGATACGATTTAATGCTGCTGTTCTGTTACATTTGTATCCTATTTGTAGAACCTACCAATAGTGTTTGTACTAGATGATGTACTGAAGGTCATCACCTCTTTGCTCCTTGGTACCACTGGAGCTGAGCCCTGCATCAATATTGACTAGACTTCTGGACCAAGTTGCTTCCAGATGAGTTCTAACACCAGAAGGTACTAGTGGGAAATCAGAGGATCCAAAGGAAGTAGACACCAGATTATTTCTGTTTCTCTCTGCCTAGTCAGATCCCTTCTGTATCTGATCAGTGAATTCAGCATCCATGACTACCTTCAACTTTCCAATTCTCACCAGGAAGAAATATTGCGTTTCCAACTTTTACCAGTTGAACTCTTTGGATGCAAAATCTGACATACTTGCTTAGATAATTACTTTATTTTTGAAATCAGATTTTATGAGAGCATTGGTTTATATCAGCTGCTATATCCCAATTTACTTGTACTGGCAGCTGCACCCAGCACTCCCTGTGGGCAGTTGTAATTGCTACTCACCTTCTTGCTCTAGTTACTCCTTCAGCTCTTCCAGTGACATTGAAAACATTTCCTCTTATTACATTCCCTGTGTCAAATCATCTGGCATAGGTTTTGTTTTCATACTTGGACCTAACTAATACTATAGAAAAGTATTAGTCTTATTGGCAGGAAGGTTTTTATTATACTACTATTGTTATTATTATTATTATACACCCATCACACCACTGCATTGGACTATAATGATAGTCCACATTCCTTGAAAGTAGAATCGTCTCATGCTAAAGTCCTTCTGTTTTTCCTTTGTTTCTTTTGTGGAGTATTTAAATTTTTCATCTGCAGGTTATATGTTTGACATTGATGCTGATCCACATGTTGGGGTGGTGAGCAAATTCTTAATGAATTGAAACACCCAGCATATTAGCTAAGTATTCAGACTTCAAGATGGCAGAAACAGTGGAACATTTTAGTATTTGCACCAATGTCTTTCAAATTCCATGCTAAATGGCTTGAGTCTTTTCAGTGTCAGGAGAATCTTTTGAATCTACTTTAGAAATGATAAAACTGAATGGAGAAATTATGTTCCAAATTGGCAGATTATCTTCCATGCTTCTCATTTAAAATACTGGTGCCCATGAAAAGGTATAAGTAACTTGTGGTTTTTAACCAAAGATAAATTGAACAAAGGGGAGCTACGTATTAGTATTGGGTGAGTAAGTCTAAAGTTTTGGTTGAAAATTCCCAAAGGGATCTCAAGTCAAGTTATATGGAGGCAGAAGCAAACAAACCTGGCAGAAAGTGAAACTCTGGAGTGAGCCATCTTGAACACAAATGTAGAATGGTTGATTGCTTGTCCGTATTAATTACTTCTTACATCTTTGGGTGGGATTAGCTGGATGTCGTCACTCAGGTGGGTCTTCATTTGTACATAACTTTGGTCTTTTCCATAACAAATGCTGAAGGCTATATAAAGGCAAAGAAAAAATTCCTAATTTCTGTTTTTTGTTTGAATAGCCCGCAGACAAAAGTAACCATAATTTTTTTTTAGAGAAGGAGTTCAAGTTTTTCCTTTGGCTTTTAAGCAACACCCAGAAGACACTTACCCTAAATAATTTTGCTTCATGCTGCTGACAAAAATCTAAAAAAGCCACATATGGTGGGATGTGGAGAGGATTTCCCATTGCTCAAAAAAAAAAAAAAAAAAGAAAAAGAAAAAAGAAACCACACACAAAGCAAATTAAAGAAAAACAGAAGCAATTGCTTTCTCCTACCCCCACACAAAATAGCAGAGAAAAATCTGTATTTTTTATTTCAAGGTATAGTAGAGAGAATTTTTTTTTTTAATATGCTTTTAAATCCTCAGGGACTTTATAATTTATCAAGAAAGACACATTCTTCCTAATGAAAGGTTACTGACCTTCATGAATGTGACAGTTCAATTACAGCCCATTCATATGCAGAGCAGCGTTGATAAAGGATTTGGGAAATGTGACTAGCATAGCAAAAAAAAGAAAAATGTCTAGGAAATGATTATTAGTTTTTTTTAAAAAAATTTAATTGTGAAGCAAGAATAATAAATAAGATTTGCTCAGGTAGTAGAAGCTTTTTTCCTGTGGCCCAGCAGTCCATTAGATTTGCTTCACTGGACAGGCTGACTCTTTTCTTTTTTCTTCCCAATATTTTTGCTTTTTTAATCCTTTGAGCCACTAAACCTAACAAATCCAAAGCCCTTGGGGTTCTGAAATGCAGGATTTCCTTTTTTTTTTTTTTTCCCTTTTCTCTTTGACTGGCAGGGCAAGCTGGAACGTGTCTTAATGTTATTTTAAGTGCTTGACTACTATTTAGATGCTGAAATGGATGGAGAGTTATAGCAGGGAGTGTTAGATACTCTTAGCCACCCACATACAAGCATTCAAGCCCAACCTCACAGGAGATAGACCCCTCCAGGACAGCAAGTAGCTAATCCAGGATCTGCTGGACTCATTGGAGCCAGTCTCCTGAGTCTTGGGGACACCTGTGAGCTGCTTTTTGCTGAGCTACTCCAGGTGTGGGAAAGACAATCAGATTGTCACTTTGTAAATCAGCAAAGAATGTTCCTCAGCCAGAGAGCTCTGGAATACCCCAGAACCAGGTTCTTTTCCAACTAGCAGGGCTTCTCCAAAAATGAATTTTTCATTACAAAAAACAAAAACAAAACCAAAAAAAAAAAAAACACCAAGTGCATCAAAAGATAAAATTCTTCTTCTTGGTAGACAACAGTATAAATACATAAGATGTAAAACTTTTTTGAAATATAAGCATTATTTTTTTTTTTTGATACTTTCCTTTGGAAATTAGCATCAGTCATGTTTGTGGCATGACTGGCTGAGCAGTAAAGTTGACTGTGAATTCTGAGAGAATGTGCTTGTCCCTGACATCCATCATACTGCCTGTCACACGGTGCTTATTCAGTATTTGCTAAACAAATCTCTTTCCCTACAGCATTTCTTTTTCCCTCCTCGGTTTTGGGATAAATTGCATGGCCTAATATCAATTATTCCTCTCAGATATTTACCCACTCTAATTTCCCCATGTGGATTACCTTCTTCCTCAACCAATTATGAGTTATTTGGCTTCAAATTTCTTTCAACCATATTGCAACTTTGCATGTAAGTCTACTTAGAAGTTTTTTTTTTTTTTAAAGATTTATTTATTTATGCATGCAAGAGCTGGAGTGTAGGCGGTGAGAGGATTCACTGGAGACAGAGTGGTGAGCAGAACAGGCAGATTGACTGAAATACACTGCTGAGGGGAGCAGCGGCCCAGGCAGGAGAGGTCTGCTGCGCCATGTGGGTCAGCTCCCTGGCCCGGGATCAAATTCGTGCTGCAGTGGCTGTTGATAGTTTCATAGTGCTGAGACGTCACCCCTCATGCCACCAGGGAGGCCCCTACTTAGAAGTTATTTTTAAGGGAAAGAATTGAAGAAGTAAAATAGAAAGAATGAATATTAATGCCAATTTTATGTATTTCTGGGCCTGAAAAAACAGAACTCTTTTTCCCTTAGGCATTAATATGTGAAATCACACCTTACTGGCAGGAAACTTTCAAAAGGACAATAGGCGGATCCAGAGATGGTGGTGTGGACTGTAGCATAACTCAGCTCCGGCACATCTGCTTGTCTTGAGCAATATTCTGGAAAGCTTTATCAAAACTCTTGGCAAATCAATATGTTAGGAGTTTGCACAGAGTGGTATTCAATAAAATCATGTCTATGGACTTTTTTTCAATCTGAATATTCCATTTCAGAATGATTTAGCATTTGAATACAATAAACTAAGAAGTTGAGGATACTTTGAGAGTATCATCATTTAAAGATAACTGGGAGCCCCCAAGGTATAGTTTCATTACGATATATATTTTCATGGGTGTCACTTCTGGTTTTTATTTTGTCCCACAGATAGTTTGACTTACTTTTAATATGAAGAAACAAGATAAGGAATGTTGTATTACACACACAAATATATTATCAAATACCTCACATGGTAAGGAAGTTGGACAGTACGATCTTTTTGAATACATTTTTGCCCTTAAGTACAGAGGATTCATGTATACTTTAAAGTTCTATTTTTTTTAAAGATTTATTTTTTATTTTTACATACAAGCTGGGGTACAGGCCAGAGGTGTGGGGCGGCGAGAGGGTTCACCAGAGACAAAGTGGGGAGCAGAACAGGCAGATCAGAAATACACTGCTGAGGGGAGCAGCGGGCAAGGCAGGAGAGGTCTGCCGCACCATGTGGGATTCTCCCCGGCCGGGCGTCGAACTCGTGTCGCTGCTGCCGACAGCTCCACAGCGCAGTGCTTAACCGCTGTGCCACCAGGGAGGCCCTAAAGTTCTATCTATATTAACTTTATTTCCGCACACTTCACTTTTGTCTAGGTGTCATTAATTCTTGCATAACCCAAAGGGTATAGCAACATGTTAAAATATACTCAACAGGGATTTCTTTCAATTACTATTTCTTGGCATTTCAGGCATAGACATATCCAGATCTTTGGCATAGTTTTTGGAAGATTATCAGTTCTGACTCACTGGTCTGGGAAAGTGAATTTTGGAATTAAAAAACAATCTAGATAGACTTTCAGCTTTGACCTCTTGATATTATTCCTGATGTCTCTTCAAAATGTCTTCTCACTTTGTCAATTTTTTATACTACCCAGAATCACTATTTAATTATTAACAAACTTTCTTTGAGTAAATACAATGCATTATGCATGATATTATGCATTTTATATTTTATAGATAAAACCAGTGTCACAGAGATAGTAAGTGATAGAGCAAGTCCTCAAAATTGGGTTTGCCTGATTCCAGAATCTTCTCACTACTGTGTCATTAAATGTACTTAGAAACAAATACCAAAGTGATCTAAGTAATAACAAGAAAATTATATTATCTCATATTACATGTGATCTTGGTAGGGTGTCTCTGGTCTCAGATAATTAGTAGTTCAAAAATTATCACAGAATTGGTGAAATAAAAGACTCATAATTTCCTTTGGACACTTTTTCTGAATTCTTACCTTCATATTTCATTAGCCAGAGCAGGGGCTTATGGCCCGTTCTGAAAAGATAATTGATAAAGGAAATGAAATGGCAATGATTCATTTAGATAAATCCAAATTTATCAGGACTAGCACTGTCCTTCCCTCAAGGACATGGCTGATGAGGAAAATGTGGCTATCTGAACAAAATCTGGGGTCTTTAACAAAGGTGGGGGGCCAGCTTTGGTTGGCATAATAAAGTCATCTCATGATCATCAGAGACAAGGAGAAAGACAAGGGGAAAGTTGGAGATCAGTGAAAAAAGAAAGAAAAAAATAGTAATCTGGTATATAGCAGGTGTTCGATAATTGCTGATGACAGAAAATGAATGAAATACAATTTACAACAAAGTTACTCTGACACATATTTAATGATATGTGTTGCTCCATGACATTTCAGGCCAATAGTTTAGTAGTCCACAGAAATAACTGTAATTAGTACTACTTTTTGACAGATCTTTATAGCTTTTAATCTTTTGTTGTTAACTAGTTTAAGAACAAGCATCAATATTCAGTCTCTTTTTTCACTCTTCCTACAAATAGTTGAACTTTAATCGTATAGTCTCTGACAAGTAGTGGAATGATTGTCTAGCATTTGCACTAGTCTACGATTCCTCCGTTCTTCCCCACTGCCTGGCCCTTTCTAGAAATGACCATTTCCTCAGGAATTTTCCAGATAGGGCACGTCAAAGCAGCAGGCTGTGTTGTCTGATGCGCTCAGATGTGGGAGCAAAGCCTTTGGAAAGCACAGCAAAGAACAACTGGAGTCTGATCTTTTTCAATTTTAGTAAGAAAGGAGGAACCAGAAAGTTCAGAAGAGGTTTTCACTATGGGTAGCAGAAATAGTCCTAGACAATAATTGGGAAAATTGGTTCTTCTTTGGCCAAATTCTTTAATGATTAAAGGTTCATTTCCTTAGATAAAATGAGTGCCTGGGAATAAACGATCTCTGGGATTCCTTCCAGTTCTACCTTCAACAATTCTACTTTTTGCTTTAGACCAGAACAGTTAAATTCAGTTATGAGAAGACATAAAGAAATTGTATTTGTGTATTTGAAGTAATTTCGCATATTACTAAGAACACTGATTTTAATTAATTAAATAGCATCCTGGAAATCCAGGTTACTTCCTGTGTTTTGATGTTGCCAATAAAGATCTCCTGTAGTAAGAGGTTGCACTGTCTAGTACATAATTTAAATATAGGCTAGTTTCTTTAGAAAAAGGTAAAATACTTTATGGTATACATTATTGTTTTCATTTTAGAACCCGGAGTCCAAATTTGATCTACTTTAAACCATTTCAAGGAAAATGAAGATCAAATATGACATCATCATCATCATGTTATTATTATTGTTATTATTACTATTATTAATTATTCTCTATTGGTGACATAGGAAGCCCCTCTGATGCAAATATCATTAGAATGTCCAAAAAAGGTCAATTTCTGAGGAATGTCCATTCTTTCTTTGCTTCTGAGAGATGTCTTCCAAATAATGCCTAACTTTACCAGGTGAGCTTCTTCCTGTTGATTAGCCTTGAATTGCTTGATGGACAGCAGTGGTTAGGGAGAGAACGATGGATTCCCTTCCAAGTAGCTCTTTCCACATCTGCCAGTTCATGTGCTGTCACTTTCTTTGCTACTCAGTGGTCCAAGGTCTTGTTACTATTTTCACTGTTGATCTCAAATCATTGACCACCCAGCATGCTTACCAAATACAAGGCCTTGTTTGTCAAGTCCAGAGGACAGGATGCCACCTCACTTAGCTAGCTGATGCCAGTGCTGGTGCCAACCCTGTGGAACTACCAATAAGTGTCCCTGATTACCCCCTCCACCTTCACCATGTCTACCTCGATGACCAGGCTCTTTCCCAAAGATACAATGACCAATTTTAGAGCCCTGGAAAGAATTGTGGCCCCGGGACACAGCTTCATTCTTCCAACTCTTCCATCTTTCCTCTTGTCCCATTGATATCTTTGGAAAACTTAGGAAAATAGGAATCATGGAGTCACTAGTTTTCTCAGGTACTCTCACTTTGGCAGAAAGTATGTAAAGTGAGAATTCTCACTTTCTCAAGTAAGAGCTCAAAAAGGCTCAACTGTCTATTCTCGTTGTCACTATGCAGAATGGGAGTAATTGTACTTTCAACACCAGAACACAAGTGTCCAAACTCTCTGCCACCCCAAGTGTCCAGCCTTCCAGAAAGAGGGACATCTCCACCCTGTCTGTAGTCATCCCTGACCTCCCAAGACTTACACAGATTCTGAAGCCATTCAGACAAGTTCTTCCCTTGTCCTAAGCTGCCTTCAACCACTAGATTTTACATTCATCTAGTTTACTGATGTAATTTAAGCAAAGGAACTATCATCCATGTACATTTCTCTGGAAAGGTGGAACCCAAGAGCATAATTTCTCTTTTCTTAATGTTACCTACTCTTTAAAATATGTGTTATTACTAAACATAGTGCATCTCAAGGGTGGAAAATCTGAAAAGATGACATAGTCGTAACATCTTGGTCAAAAGTGTGCAAAAAGAAAGGGGAGCTATGTTAGTAAATATTTGTTAATTTTCACACATTTACTGGTTGTTGTTTGAAATATTTTGCTTAATCTTACTTGATTTTAATAAAATATGCGGTCTAATTGGAACGGTAGGCTCACTGTACCCAACCTCAGTGTATGCTTTGCAAATTAATTAGAATCTGGTGAGTGTGACTCGGTGCAACTAGGTTATATTTGCTGAACTTGAGTTGGAAAATTTTCTTTTGTTTCTTTTAAGCAAGATTCAGGTGGTTCAATAAATGACACTTAACTGGGGCAGACTTGATCGGGAAGTTGCTGAATTGGGAAACCAATTAAGTCTAATGATAATTAGCATGTGCTGCTGCTTAATTGGAAGAGGTGGTCCACTGAGTTGGTATCACTGTAGGTAATTAAATGATGGCTCTTGGAGGATACAAGATAGAGTCTTCCTGATGCCTTAAAGACTGAAGGCAGTTTATTTCCCTTCTTGATCGTGCTATTGCTGGTTGAGAAAAATTCAATTTCTAACTGATACCTTGGAAAGTTCTAGTCACAATGAAAGGGACTCCTTATTTGTGTGTATTTATGTCTCTGTGTATGTGTGTATTCTCTCTCTGTAAATGCACTGACAAATGAAGGATGATGCATGTCTTTCAAGTGCAAGGATTGAGATATTAAGAATTTAAATGATTCCCTCAGAGTCACCACCATTAGAGATAGGGTATAGATAAGAACATGGGACTTCAACCTTTCCCCTAGTGACTCAACATGGATTTGTTCATACTTCACAGTCAGGGTCATGGTCAGGTTTGGTCAGCTTAGTTGGGCAGTAGATGAACCTGCCTGGGAGTCCAGAGTCTGTTTACAGCCCAGCCGCTGCCATGCAGGGATAAGATCCTCACCCATCTGGGTTCCCAGTGCCTTTTTTAATAAGTGAAACCTTGGGACTAAATAAACAAGTAAAACCCCTTCAACTATACAATCCAAACAATGCCTCAATTCAGAGCTTTTATTTAGAAATTGTTAGCAGAGGAAAAACTTCATGGTTAACTTGTATCAAGCCTGAACATTTTCAGGCCAGGTCACTGGCAAAAAGTAATAATGACATCCAGAGCCACATTTTCTTTTTTAATATGGAACGCTTCATGAATTTGCGTGTCATCCTTGCGCAGGGGCCATGCTAATCTTCTCTGTATCATTCCAATTTTAGTATATGTGCTGCTGAAGCGAGCACTAGAGCCACATTTAAAAGTAATAAAAATATTGTATAAGATGTAGCTGTTTTTTTTTTTTTTAAGGATGAGAGAGAGGTAGGGTGAGTATTCATGGGATAATTTTTGTCAGTGCTATGGGAAAAAATAGCCAAAAATTAAGTCTACACAAATGTAAAGAAAATGAAAGAGATACTCCTAAGTTCGAGCAGCCTGAAAATCTTTGGAAGTAAAATAGGAAAAAAAAGGGAAGGTTGAAAAAAAAAGGGATGTAATAGGCTCTATGAAAGAGAGATGATTGGGGGCCACCCTGGTGACCTAGGGGTTAAGTCTCAGCGCTATCACTGAAATGGCCTACCTCAGAGGCCTGAGTTCCATCCCTGGCCAGGGAGTTTTCCACATGGCACAGCAGACCTCTCCTGCCTCAACCGCTGCTCCCTTCAGCAGTGTACTTCCGTCGATCTGCCTGTTCTGCTCCCCACTGTCTCTGGTGAATCCTCTCACCACCCCTCCCCCCCTGTACTTTGGGTCTACACTCCAGTTCTACACAGAAATAAATAAATAAATAACCTTAAAAAAAAAAAGAAGATTGGGTTGAGGCAATGGTGTAGAACCCAGGTCTTAGCTGTCTATACCACGAGACAGTTGAATAACCTTGGTCCTGGCAGTTGGGAAAGATGGGAATGGACAAATCAGGCTATACTGGCCAGAGAGTCCCAGTGGTGACAACCAGACAGGGGTGGTAGTGATTAGCAGGGTGTCCTCCAATTTGTTTTCATTTACATATGAATTTAAGATATTGGGTCAAAACTAGTATCATCTATATTTTTCTTATAAGAATTTGCGTAATACTAAGACTTTGGACCAAGATACTCACCAATAATGGAAATATGAAGATTAAATCATGTGGATCATCCACCCTCTCCTAGCAATCTCTCTCTTTTTACTTAATTTTTCTCACTAGGCTCATCATTTGAACATTCTGTCAAAGTAACAGCACCATCACTTCTAGATCAATGATGACTCCTGATTATGCTTGGAATATTGTCCAGATTTTCAGAGTCCTGGATTGTCTTTTGAAATTACAGATTGCTTTAAATACCTAACTGAGTTGCTAACTCTAAATTCTGTCACAATATATGTATACATGTATATCTAGATGTGTATATATATATATATATATTTTATTTATACATACAAGCTGGGGTACAGGCCAGAGGTGTGGGGCGGCGAGAGGGTTCACCAGAGCCAGAGCGGGGAGCAGAACAGGCAGATCAGAAATACACTGCTGAGGGGAGCAGCGGGTGAGGCAGGAGAGGTCTGCCGCGCCATGTGGGATTCTCCCTGGCCGGGCGTCGAACTCCCGTCACCGCTGCCAACAGCTCCACAGCGCAGCGCTTAACCGCTGCGCCACCGGGGAGGCCCTAGATGTATATGTTTTAAGTTACAGATTGGAGATAAATATCATACAGATATATGCAATCATACATATATGCATACACATCATTATAGATAAAAATGAGGATATCATCATTTGGTATTTTGGAAGCAAACTAACATGTCTTTGAAAATGTGTTCATTTAAAATTTTGTTTAACCTGTGAGTCTCATTGCAGTTTAAAGCAAGTGAAAGCACAGTTAGGTGACTGTACTCTTTATTCCTTTTGTGTTAAGTGATTATCTGGAGACTAATAAAAAATCTGTGACACATTTCCGAGGACAGTTGGAAAGAATGAATGTGATTTATTTTAGAGTAAACCAGCAAGCAAATGGATATAAGATTGCCAGTGGACTATTTCTTTTTTTTTAAGATTTATTTATTTATGCATACAAGAACTGGGGTGTATGCCAGAGATGGGGGGATGGTGAGAGGATTCACTAGAGACAGAGTGGGGAGCAGAACAGGCAGATCTACTAAAGTACACTGCTGAGGGGAGCAGCGGGCAAGGCAGGAGAGGTCTGCTGTGCCATGTGGGAAGCTTCCTAGCCCGGGATCAGGATCAAACTCATGCTGCAGTGACTGCTGATAGCTTCACAGTGCTGAGACATAACACCTTAAGCCACCAGGGATGCCCGCCAGTGGACTATTTCAGGTCCAGAAGACACTGCCTCTGTCAAGGAGTTATTGATGGCTGTGCACCCCATAAGAATCTGGCATGGCAGTAGTCCCAAGCTCCCTTGAAACTGTCCATTCCACTTCCTCTTTTTATTTTTATTTTTTCAAGTTTTATTTATTTATGCACACAAGAGCTGTGATCGAACTTGTGCTGCAGTGACTCATGATAGCTTCATAGTGCTGAGACTTAACGCCCTGAGCCACCAGGGAGGCCCTCCACTTCCTCTTTTTACATTTCATCCATATAAAAATCCACTGCTGGGGTTGACTGAGCTTTATCTTATTCCTTAATGTTTTATGACTCATCTGGTGCTTGAATGAAGACATCTTTGGTGGGTAGACTTAGCTAATATTTTCTCCAGTAGGAAAAAATCTCTCCATCTGGAATGAAGGACCCTGGTACTTGACCATTCTCTCCTTTAAACCTGCTCTTTGCTGTCACCCAGGGAGAGCAGTCAGGCGCAGAGGGAACGGAACTTTGGGGCAACTGCAGTAAGAGCTCCAACCAAGCTCCTTAGTCAGGGGACAGAACAGTTCACTGCAGCTCCAGTCTCGATGACCTTTAGACTCTGAATGCTTTCCCGCTTGATTAAAAGTGTGCTCATGCTTAAACGCATGTTGCCAACTGGGTTTGTAATAAGGCACAGAACATGCAGAAAGATTTCTTGGAGGTACTTTTTGTAGCCATTTTTTGAGAATATGATTTTGGTTGAGAAGTTACCAGAGGCCCGAATGATAGCTTCTGGGTAACTCCTTGCTAAGTTTTCCGAATCTGTTCATGTGGAAATCAAATTGCACCTGAGCAAATATTGAAGGGTGTAGCAAAAGGAAGGAATAGCTTTCGTTTTGCAACCACAAATATTACAATAGCCTGTGCACATATTTTAGGAAAACATTTTTCTCTTATGTGAAATCACTTTGCATGAAATTGCAGAATAAATGTTGGTGGTGTAGAGAACCTGAGCCTTTCTTTCACGATAGCCTCCAGGAGAATTAGGATGTAAGGGTTCACAGAAAAATGGGGAAAAGAGCTCATCTTTTGTCTTGCCGCTGAACAACATTAATGCTATCATTTTACAACATCTTGGTAGATGGAAAAACAATCTAGAAATTGATAAAAGCATTCCAAATCTTACTATAAAAACAGATGATGATAATAAAACAGAGCCAATATTTAAAATTGATAATGATATTAATAACAACATGTAATGAGGGTTTCAGGTTCCAGGCACAATTCTCAAGAGCTTTGTGGGGTTTCTCCATCACTTAGTCTTCACACCATTTCTATTAGTTAGATATGCTTTCTGCCCTTTTGGAACACTAAGGAAACTGAGGCAGAGAGATTAAGCGCAGGGTTGTAATGTGCAGCCCCGTGCAAAGGCAGTATGGGATTTATCGGAATCAGGTACAAAGGTGGGACAATTATGTAGGGAGTGTACATTTGTGGGGGATGGTACTGGGGAAGTAAGCTAGGGTGGAGTGACCCGGGGGTACTGCCTGGGGAGATCCATTATTCCTGCCAGTCTAAGCATATTATCTCTATTCTAATATCTGCCTGCTGTTTTCAGCAGATACTGATTTCCCAAAATGTTTGCCCTTGGTGAGAGACCCTCTGTATAACTCTACACCTTGCTGGCAAGCAGGAACTCTGGGCACCAAGACAATATCCCCAAGAATAAGGAGAGCCAGGGATCCCACAACCTGCCTTCATCTATCTTTTTTTCTTATCTAGAAAATGATAAGAAAATAGCCACCTCAGACTGCTTTTTGTCAGAACCAAAACAAATATGTTTCTTGTTTAACACAGTTTTACCTAAGGCACACCCCAATTGTGGGTAGCTGTCACTATTTAAATTAAAAGCATTTAAACAAATGTGTCAGCAGAACTGGAAATTCCATTTCATTTTCTATTCTTGTATTGTTTTAATTTCTTCTCTTTTTAAATATTTTTTTTTACTCTTTCCTGTGGGTATTAAGGGGAAAGTCCTTTGAAGAATCTTTGAAAACATGAACTCTGTACAAGAAGGAAAGTTATTGAAATCTATTTATAAATAAAATAGGGATTCAAGAAATAATTTAGACCAAAAAGGAAAAGATCTATGGGCAAGGAAAAGGTTTTATTTAGAAATGGTTAAAAGTTCAATTAATAAATTGGACGAAAATGGTATGGAAAGAGAGAGGACATTTCTTACAGCAAAGAAGGGGCATTCCTGGAAAGAATCTGACAGCGGGAAGTTGTTAACTAAACTGATAACAAGTGAAGTGTCACTATTTGAGTTTACATTCAAATACCATGTGTTTGCATAAGGCCAATGGGTGATACTTGAAAAGTTTGTTTTAGACCATCTGTAAAAAAAAAAAAAAATCCTCTCCATTGACTTTAAGTTTTTCATTAGATTTTAATTAATTTATTTACTTTTAAAGATTTTTTTTTTAAATTTATGCATACAAGAACTGGGGTATAGGCCAGAGGAGCAGAGGGTGAGAAGATTCACCAAAGACAGAATGGGGAGCAGAACAGGCGGGTCCACTGAAATACGCAGCTGAGGAGAGCAGCTGGAGAGGCAGGAGAGGCAGGAGAGGTTTGCTGCTCCATGTGGGAATCTCCCTGGCTGGGGATTGAACTCCTGCTGCCATTGCTGGTGATAGCTTGATAAGCGCTGAGACTTTAACCCCTGTGCCACCAAGGAGGCCCAAGTTTTTCCTTAAGTTTTTAAAAATTATAGTAAAATCTAGATTTCCATTGAAATCTACTTAAGGATTTACCAAGAAAACCCATCACTTTAGTGACTGTCATCCAGAGCGTTGTGAAATGGCATTTGACTGTGCAGTCAGAGAGACCCCCAATTTGAATCCCATCTCTAGCACCTCCTGTTGTGGGTGTTGGGCAAGTCATACAATGCCTCTGAGCCTCAATTTCCCTAGCGATGATACCCCCTAGGTTGTATCATACTGTGCAAAATATTTAGCAAAAGAGTGCTCAGCTTGCGTGCCCAAGTCAACTTCATTAGGAAACATCAGAAATGCAACACCTCATGCCTAACTCATTAGGGTTTTGATGAATAAATCTTCTTACTAACTATAAGTCTATTCAGATTTCCTTTTCTTGATGTAGTTAGGGTAGGTTGTATGTTTCTTAGAATTTTTCCATTTTCCCTAGATTAATCAATTTGTTTACATACAATTGTTCATAGTACTCTCTTGTAAACCTTTTTATTCCATAAAATAAGTAGTAAAGTCCCCTTTTATTTCTGGTTTTATTTGAGCCTTGACTCTTTTTTCTGTATAAATCTAGATAAAGTCTTGCCAATTTTGTTAGTCTTTTGAAAAACAACCTCTTGGTATTGTTGATTTGCTTTGTTATTGAGGAGGTTTTAAAAAAGGTGCCAAGAGTCTACCCCCAGAGGTACTGTTTTAATTTAGTGTGAGATAAGTGTCTGGAAACCAGTATTTTTAAAAAACTACTTAGATGGTTTTCATGTGAAACTAAGTTTAAAATCAATGTTAAAAAAAAATCTTGATTTCAGATGAACTTAATGGCTTTTTCTGATTTTAATATTTAGATTTATGACTGGAAAATGTGTACAAGATAATGCAAAATAATGTTCTTATTATTTATAGTTGGTCACTTAAAACATGGTAAGCTGGGATTTTAATGCTGGGTTCCTTTTTTTTCTTTTCAGTGATCTTATCTACTCATAATCAGTGATTACTTCTTGTGAAAATATTGCTAATAGATATTCATAATAGATTAACTATAGTATTCATCAATAAAAAAACAAAATATAAAGTTAATCCTTGAACTCAAAGAACTAACCAGAAGCAAGAGGACCAAACACATCTCCTTAAAGTTAATTTACAAATTAACTTTCATCTATACTATTCTTGAGTTCACTTCCTAAATTTACTTTTTATTGCCTCCGCTTTCTAGAACTTCCTAGAACTACCAAGACAAAACTTTCCAAGAAATTCCAACTTTTGTTTTTCATCTAAGGTGACATTACTTTCAAAATGCAATCAGTTTAATAAATTGTCCTCAATAACATTGACAGTAAGAAGGATGACACAGCATCAATTATTATCTCCCATAATTTGAGAGTCATTAAAGTGTGAAAAATAGGAATCTTTGATCATTGAAAAAAAAACATTTCTTCCTTTTACCAAGGCAGAGGTAAAAATGAATGTGCACAAAACAAGCCATACTATATCTCAAGAATGCATTTAATTTGTGGACTGTTTGCTGATGTGGGTTATGTAGCCAAAGGGTGCCTGCTTGTATGTAGCAAATCAAGGGTTTACTATATACCAATTTATATGAGATAGTGGCTTTTGCTGTTAAGAGTCAAGGGACCATAAGAGATGAGTTCTTTATGTCTCTTCCAGCGCTACAGATGTGAATTCAATATATTTTTAAGGTTGAAGAATTTACCAGATAAATATTGGCAAGTGCTTTCAATAGTCAAACCATATTTGTTTCTCTAGATATTTGTTCTTGTCAGGCAGTATTTGTCTTGTCCAGATTGGGGTGAAACTAGTTCATCGAAGTCCAAGTCTACACCTCATTTATGCTGAGAAGACAGACAAAAAGTAGCATCTGCCTTCAATGAAATAATATCAGGACATTGAATCCACCCTCATAGTGGCCAGGTTCTGCTGATTAAAATGCAGTGTGAAGACTTCTCCCGAATCCTTGGGGAAGTTTGCCAGGTCACAGGCATTAATGTAGAGTGTAAGATGTGCACTTTAAAGAACCCCAGGAGGCTTTAAAAAACTCTAGAAGATCATAAGTACCTGTGTTTTAAACAAATGAAAGGGGGCCTCCCTGTTGGTGTAGGGATTGAAGTCTCAGTGCTATCGCCAGCCACTGCAGTCTGAGTTTGATCCCCAGCCAGGAGCAGCAACCCACATGGCACAGCAGACCTCTCCTGCCTCTCCCACTGCTCCCCTCAGCAGTGTATTTCAGTAGATCTGCCTGTTCTGCTCCCCACTCTGTCTCTGGTGAATCCTCATCTCCCTACTCCTCTGGCTTACACTCCAGTTCTTGTGTGCATAAATAAATATTTTTTAAAAATGAAATGACACTCCAAGTGATGTGACAATGCCTCAGGATTAGAACTCAGATTAGGAGCCTCCCTGGTGACGCAGTGGTTAAGCATTGCGCTGTGGAGCTGTCGGCAGCTGTGACACGAGTTCAACGCTTGACTGGGGAGATTCCCACATGGCATGGCAGACCTCTCCTGCCTCTCCCACTGCTCCCCTCAGCAGTGTACTTCCATCGATCTGCCTGTTCTGCTTCCCACTCTGTCTCTGGTGAACCCTCTCACCGCCCCATGCCTCTGGCCTGTACCCCAGCTTGCATGCATAAATAAATAAATCTTTAAAAAAATAAAAGAACTCAGATCAAATTAGAACTTCTTTCTATGAAGAAAGCATGGACTCATTTGCTTCTCCCTTTCCTAATTTTCTCACGCAACATATATAGCTCATGATTTTTAAAAGTTTCATAGTATAATATGCTACCCTCACCCCATTTTTTTCCCATTGAAAGATGCAAAAGTCTCCTTTAAATAGAACCTGCTTTGTCAACTCCCCAGTTAGACCAAGGGTTAAATTAAAGAAAATGCCAGCTGTTTTTTAATCTTCAGGCGAGGAAAAGAACACACTAAATATCCTGGCTTAGGCATACTTAGGTGCTTTGAGATTCTGGCTTTGTTATGTTGTTTTTTGTGTATGTTGAGGGGCACAATACAAGGAGGAGACTATCACCTCCTCGAATGACCTTTATTCATGTCTAATGTGGAGACTGTAGTGACTTGTGTGTTCATGTATGTTCTCTCACATGATCCACTTATTCTGTCTTCCAAATACACACACACACACACAGATTTGTCATTTTGCTTGCAGCTATTTAGTTTTGCGTTTTGAATTTGGGATGTGATACTTTCCAACTTTCCATCGACATGACCATAAATATACACCTCATTTTTTTTAAAGATTTATTTATTTATGCATACAAGAACTGGGATGTAGGTCAGAGGTGTGGGGAGGGAGGTGGCGGTGGGAGGATTCACCAGAGACAGAGTGGGGAACAGAACAAGCAGATATGAAATACAATGCTGAGGGGAGCAGTGGGCAAGACAGGAGAGATCTGCTGCACCATGTGGGTCATCTCCCTGGCCAGGGATTGAACTTGTGATGCAGTGGCTATGGATAGCTTCATAGTGTTGAGACTTAACCCCTTATGCCCCCAAGGAGGCCCAAAATACACCTCTTTTAAAATTGAATTAACAGTGCTTCCTAATAGGTGATTTTAAGTGTACATTATACTTTGAAATCTAGATCATGATCACTACCAAAAATCTAGTTTCAATCCACTACCCTACATACAATTTACCCCTTTTCTATTTGAGTCATCCACATACTGACACATCAGAACTTCTCTTTCTGCAGACATGTCACAGATGGGAAATACAAGTCATCTGAGATGAAACCAAGGGGAGGGAATGGAATAGCAGAGATATTCTCTATCATGATATAGAAGCAGTTAGGAGAAAGGGGCAGCTGTCATGTGACTGTCATGTGAGGGCTGTCATGTGACTTAGAATAGAAACCCTTCCTTATTGAGAAAAAGAAAACATGGAGAAGAAATTGAGCAAGGGAAGTTGTTAGCCTTGTAGCGCAGTATTCAGTATTTGTAATTGAAGCTTAGTCTATAAATTTCACTTGGAGCTATGAAGATCAGCTTGTCATGGAGCTTCAGATTTGGAGGAAAACTTCACACAGTTCAGAGAGAAGCAGCATTTGCTTGTTGGTGATCTATTGAACTGAGTAGAAATACTCTTATTCAAAGAAGAATAAAAATTAAAATGGCAGTGCAGGGTCTGTGCATGAATTCTGTGTACTAAAAAGTTTACAGTTCTAGTGCTCTTCCTTCCCCTGTTTTGAGCACAAGAGACTGTGGTAATAAAAATCAAGAATTGGAATTTAGTCATCTACAAAAGTTATCTCTGTCTCCTTCCTTCCTGAAAAGGATGGATTAAGCAAGACATTCTATAATTGCTACAAATTACTAATGAATTATTAATAGATTGAGGCAATCACCCCCAGTCCTTGTTAGGGTTAAGAGTAATACTATTGAAGTGTTAATGATAATAAAACCAACAATGGCAACATAAGTTTAGGAAGTAATATCTAAGCTGAGAGCTGAAGGGTCAGAATTAAGTCAGAGGTAGGGAAGGGGAAAATGTGCTCTCGGCAAAGTGAACTTTATATGGGTAAAGATCTAGAGGATACAATACATTGATATAAATACAAATACAAATACCGAATTGAATTGACTAGGGAAAGACAATGATAAGAAATGAGAACTGAAAAAAGAGACACAGGCAGATCTTGAGGTCTCTACGCTCACCCTGATGCTTCCTTTGACTGGAATGTTCTAGATCATCACTGGTCGTATATATATATTATGGCATATATATTATGACATTATGGAATACATATGTATAGTTCTCAAAGAATACTTTTCTCAGTGCCTATTTAAATAACTCTTTGAGTCCTTACTATTTCCCTTGAAAATTTTTTCTTCATAGTATTTATTAGTAATTGACATGCTATAAGTTCTTGTTTGTCCCTAGAGCAGGCTTGTTCTTCACTGAAAATATAACAACCCAAACAGTATATAATGGTGGGAACATGACAAATGTTTACAAGCATAGTAGGAACTCAATATTTATTAGATATATATTTAATGAAAATTTATTTAATGTTTATTGAATAGTGAATAAATATTTATTGAACACACACAGACATACTTATATTGTCATAACTGTCTCAGATGACCATAGACTGGGTGTCTTAAGAAACTTATTTTCTGAAAGTTCTAGAAGCTAGAAGTCCAAGATCAGGATGCCTGCATTATTGGGCTTTTGAATTCACTCCATCTTGCAGAAAGCTGCATTCTTGCATGGGTGAGAGGGAGGAGACAAAGGAAGAAGGGGGTGGAGATCTAGATCTCTGCTGTCTCTTTTTATGGGGGCTATAATTCCATCATAAAGGCTCCACCCTAATGAGCTAATGTAACTGTAATTACCTCTTTAAGTCCCCACTCCAAATACCATTGCATTAGTACTTGGGGCTACAACATATGAATTGAGGGGTTGGAGGTCACAAGCTTAATCTTTCTGTCTTTCATACAAAAATGTTTACAATGCTTATCATCTGCACTATCATCTGGAAGCTTACAATATCATTTTTCTTTCTTTTATCTTTCTATGAAAAGTGCTCTCTACAAGGGACTACGGAGGGCAGCCACAGGTGGTGTAATGGTGGGAGAACTATGGGGATTATGCCTGAGGGGAGAAATCAAATATTGTACAAAAATGAATAATATAAAAAATAAATTTAGTTATAAAAATAAATAAAAGTGCTAATATATTTTTGTATTGATGTGATTGCATTGTGTCATAGGCATGCTTCATTCCCTTCCTCCTTCCTTTCTTCTTTTCCTTCCATTTTTCCTATTTTAATCATGACATACCTTCTTTATGAGGAAAACTGGCACATCCTGCTCTAAGATCAATTTCTTCAGAACAAGACTTTCCCACTATTATAATACAGACATGTCTTTGTAATGGTTTCAGTGCTACATGAGATATTGTACGAACTTCATAAAGGTAAAGTTTATATTTACTTCCTTATCTTTGTATTAGGATAAGATCATATAGCACATAAGCTAGGACCCTCGATTCTGCAATCAGATTGCCTGGGTTCAATTTCTACATGTATCGTGAACGGCATTGTAACTTTAGATAAGCAATTTAATCTATCAATGCCTTGGTCTCACATCTATAAAATGAAGGAAATGATCATAACTACCTCCCTGACATGTTGGAAATCAATGAGTTCATGTGTGAGCAATTAGAACAGTATCTGTACATATAAAGTATCCAATAAATGTCAGCTAGTGTTATTATCATTTTCTATCATGCATACTCTACATCAATTTCTACTTCTGAGGAAGTGTTTCTTATCACCTTCTAGGATGCATTTATTTTGAAGCTATCTATAATTATTACTTCGTTATTATTTTAAAACTGTATCTGTCATCTGCTGTTTATTCCTTGCTGGTCCATCATTCCATAAGCCAGAACAGTTCATCCCAATCTTTGATAACACGTATAGAGCCAACAACTCTCTTCTGAAATTCCTTCCTTTCCCCCCATTGCCTGCCCCCCCCTTGCTCTCTCACTCTCGCTCTCTCCTCCATCCACCCTCTCTCCTTCCTTCCCTTCTTCCTTCTCTTTCTCCCTCCTTCTTACCTTTCCTCCCTCTCTCGCCTCTCTCTCCTGCCTTCCTTCTATCACTCCTTCCTTCCCTTTCAAAGTTTTCAATTTATTATTCACGCTCTCTTGCTTTAACTTTTAAAAATGTGTCAATTTCTATTTTAGATGACCTTGTCACTCATTCCTATATGTATTCACAGAACATGGGTGTAGTAATGAGGTTTGGTGAATCTTTTCATGCCTTATCATACAAACTTGCAGCTATTATGAGGTAGAAAGAACATGATGGAGGGAATCAGGACATCTGTGTTTAAGTCTGGAGTTTTGTAGGGTATAACTATACAAGGCATTTAACTTCAAAAGCATATCCCCCCCACCTAAAAGATGTGGAATGTAACTGGAGATCTTGAAAGTTCCTTTCAGTTTGGAAATTCTTTGACTCTAGGATAATAGTGTATGAGCCATATCAGCTTGACCTGCTTGAGTTCTGAAACCCAAAGCAGAAAATTGTCAATGTCATTTTTCCTGAATCTATAGTGTGAACAGCATGATTGCTGTAGAATTTGCTATGAATGTTGTACTTGCTTCCACAACCTATGGTCCCATGTGGAGGGTTCTTTCCAGCTCCAAGTGCTAAGAAAGGATATTTTATTTCTTTCACAGTTATTTCAATGATCGTCACATTTATTTTGGGTGCTTATTTTTACCTCTGGCAATTGGCAAAATTTTCAAAAATTTGTTCCTATTTGCCTCTGTCGTTCTGTAGTATTCTAGAATTGCTTTTATAAAGACTTTCTTTCCTTCTCTCATTTAGGCTATGCTTAAATGAAGAAGCTGTCCAGCTAAGCTTTATGAAGTGTATTTCTCCCTTCTTGTTACAGAAACACAATTAGATCCGTGTTCAAAAAAAAAAAAAAGAGAGAGAGAGAGAGAAATCTTTTTTTCTCCTTTCAAAATTGTGTGGGTTGAAAAATTCTCCATGCTGTCAAGCTCTTCATGACTAATAAATGTTACCTGTATCAAGTCTTCTAATTATCTCCAAGATTTTGGATTTTAGAGCCAGCAATTTCATTATTTTACCATCTGCCAAAGAATGTTTTTGGCAGGAATCAGTAGGAAAATAGGCAATGTGGATGAAAACTTGACTAATTAAATACTAAACCTAAGTATAAAAATGACACGATAGAGTTTTCTTAAGCCAACCTGAGACCACATTTGGTATACTAGGTCCGTGGGGAATCTAAGCGCTTACCATGCCTTACCCACTGACCATATTATTCACACCAAGGGAAATTAAAGAGGAAGAGAAGAAGACTTTCTATGATGGTTAATATTCAATTCCTTTGGGGAGTGGTTTATACTTAAATAACTTGTAACTTCAGGTTATTAAAAATAACAAATTAACAAAGAAAACTAAAAACAAGCTAATAAATTTTTAAAACCATTTTCTATTTGCCCAGAATTAATGTCTGCTTTGGGACCTAGAGTGATTTTGTGATCCTTATAAATTTATCTCTGTCCCTCACATAACAAAATGCAGGCATCTGAATTTTAGAATTTCTGAATATTTTAGATGCCTCAAAGACTGGATTAATGTCTTTCAAATAGAAATTCTGCTTGCATGTTATTTTACCTAATAACACATGCATTACTTACATCAATCTGCTAATGTATGTGAAGCACTTAGAACAACATCTGGCATATACTGAGCCCTCAATAAATATAATCAGTATATAAAGCATTATAGCATTTGACATACAAATTCTAGTAAGAAAAAAAGGTTAAGAACATATATCTTTGCAGAGATATATAGTACATTGCAACATTTATAAGAGTAGAAGTACAGAAGCAATTATAGTGACCAAATATAAAAGAATGATTAAGCAAAAATCATTAAAAAAATCGTAGACTGGAATATTAAATCAAGTGTGTATGATTTGGGTAATATATAAATTCCAATTTCATGTTAAATATAGAAACATAATATAAGTCATACCTCTGATTCCTATTATATAAAATAATAAGCAAGAGTTTATTGCTTTTATATGAAACATAAAATAACAATGTTTCATGCAGACATGATTAGATTTACAGGTGATATTTTGGTACATCTATTCTTTTTTTCTGTAATAAATATGGATTTAAAGAATTGGAAGGTTATATATTACACATATTAGCTTCCTGCAAGTAAACCTCTTTCATATAAAATCTGGGTTTGACAGGCTGTCTCTGAGTTGGGAGCTGGGAGTCGGGGGTGAATCCATAGGAGCAACACCTTTAAGAGCTGATTCTTGTTCCCTCGAAACTTGTGGGTCTCTGGGACAGGAGTTCCAAGCTTAGTTTCTTTTTCTTCTTCATATTCTATTTTTATGGTTTTCTAAGCTAGTGGCTTTGGGGCCTCATCTCAGGTGTAGATCTTAAAAGTGAGAGTCCCTGATGTGATATATGTTCACTCAGTCCCCGAGTGAAAAGTCTCTTCAGGGAGAAGCTCTGGGTTTCGAGGTCCCTCCCAACTGTGGATGATAGCGCTGTGAGGAGTGGGGCGGTGTCTTAATAAGATTGTATAGGAACCTCTACAACCTGCTTCAGAGTGTTCTTTCCTTCTCACTTACTGGGGGAAATGGGACATGTAGGAGATAGTCAGCTGGTTTTCAGGCTCCTTTCAGAAGAAATTGTTCCATACCTAGTTTAGATTCAGTGCGTCTATGGGAAGGAGTTTAGAATCTTCCTAAGTTACCATCTTGATCTGATGCTTTAAATTAAGCGATTTGCTCAAATGAATGATGACGAACTTGACGTGAAAAGTAAATATAAAATATGAAAACTGGAAAAGATGGCCTCCTCTAATTGGTTTTCTTTAATGAGGAAAATTACTGAAGCTCAGAAAGGTGAAATGTCTTGTTCAGTCATATAATTAGGTATAAATACAGGTTTTTGCATTTCTGTGGTGGTCTAAGTTGTTAAAATGGATGTGTTGAATAGTTTTGAATATAATACTGCATATAGGTATAAGAAAACTTGAAATGATCCTTTAAAAACTGGAAATTCTTTTTGACACTAGGAAGTAATAGAAGTATCTCTGAAGAAAGACTAAAATGACACGGGCTATAATAGAACAGCAGAGATGTTTCGAGAGATAGAGAGAAAAATGGTTTTAATTCAGAGATTACTGCCCTGAATGAGTAAAAAATTTGGTGTTAGTGTGTTGAGTCAATGCTGTACAGCCCTCAGTGACTGACAGGAGAGTGAAATTTGAAGTTAAAGTCACAAATGAATTAGTAAGCTCAGAGGAAAATAGTAATATGTATTTTAGTTTGTAAAATTGCTCTAGTAAGTATGCATTATCAGTCTTGCATTATTTTAAATAAAGATGGTATTGAATTCATATACCTCACTTATAATAGAATCTTACTATCACTGAAACCTTATTTTCTCCTCTATTTAAATTTAGTTTGTCTGTATATAGACAATATATACATATATGCATTTCTTATATATGCTGTCTTGCTATATATAACATTTTGATATACATATATATCTCAAACATTTTTTTATCTTAAAGATTTATTTATTTATGCATACAAGAAATGGGGTGTAGTCCAGAGGTGCAAAAGGTGAGAGGATTCACCAGAGAGAGTGGGGAGCAGAACAGGCAGATCTAATGAAATACATTGCTGAGGGGAGCAGCGAGCAAGACAGGAGAGGCCTGCTGCACCATGTGGGTAAGCTCCCTGCCAGGGATTGAACTCAGGCTGCAGTGGCTGGCTATTGCTTGATACCACTGATATATATTTTTAAATATATATTTTTATTGTTATTTATGTCTTTTACATTTTGTATTCCCCTTGGGTAGCCCACCACCAATTAACCCGTGATCCATCTCCATGGTCCCTTGTGTTCTTTTCTATTCCATTTTGTGCACTTTTCCTTCCCTC